>UCOH01011372.1:0-104313 GCA_900474275.1 Synergus japonicus | reverse complement strand
AACAGTTTTATTCCGATCTAATCTGAAGGAAGTTCCAACCCGAATAAATCCGAATGAATCCGTCAATACGAAATAATCAGATTTAATCCAAAGTTTCAATCTAATTCAATTGATTCAAATTGATTCAAAGATTCAATCTTTTGAATCAATTTTTTTTCAATCTGAGCCAAACAGCTTCATTCCGATTTAATCCGAAGGAAGTTTTCTATCCGAATTAATTCGAAATCCATTCAAAAGCAACTTTCATCGATTGGCGGTTTCATTCGGATTCATTGGAATTAACCGATTTATTCCAATTGCTTTTGAATGAGTTTCGGATTAATTCAAATTGAAATTCATTTCGAATCAATTGGAATCTTTCCGAAATTTGTATCCAAACGAAACAGTTTTATTCCGATATAATCCGCAGGAAGTTTTCTATCCGAATTAATCCGAAACCCATTCAAAAGCAATGCGAATAAATCGGTCAATTCAAATGAATCCGAATGCTTAATCCGAATGAATCCGCAAATCCGAATTAATCAGATTTAATCTAAACTTTCAATCTGAATAAAGCCGGCCAATCAGAATGAATCAGAACTTTCAATATGAATGAATGCAGTCAATCAGGACGTTTAATCCTTATGAATCGGAATTAATCCGGTCTATACAAATCAAGTAAAATGATTCCGAAAAATTTGGATATATTCGGATTGACCGAGATTATTCGGATTGAAAGTTCTGATTAATTCTGATTAAATCTGATTCACTCGAATTTATTCCGATTAAAGGTTCAAATAGCTTCTGAGTGTTTTTTGGATTCATTCGGATTGAAAACTTCCTTTAGATTAAATCGGAATGAAGCTGTTTGGCTCAGATACAAATTCCGGAATGATTCGGATTAATTCGGAATGAATTTCAATGCAATTCCCCTGCGAAAGAAGTTTTCAATCCGAATTAATCCGCCAATCCGAGTTAATGCGGTCTAATCGAATCAATCCGAATGATTCCGAAAAATTCGGATAAATTCGAATTCATTCGGATAGACTGGATTTATTGAGATTGAAAGGTCAGATTAATTTTGATTAATTCTGATAGACGGATTTATTTGGATTCATTGGGAGTAACGGTTCTGATTACTTTTGAATGGGTTTCGGATTAATTCGGATAGAAAACTTCCTGCGGATTATATCGGAATAAAACTGTTTCGTTTGGATACAAATTTCGGAAAGATTCCAATTGATTCGAAATGAATTTCAATTTGAATTAATCCGAAACTCATTCAAAAGCAATTGGAATAAATCGGTTAATTCCAATGAATCCGAATGAAACCGCCAATCGATGAAAGTTGCTTTTGAATGGATTTCGAATTAATTCGGATAGAAAACTTCCTTCGGATTAAATCGGAATGAAGCTGTTTGGCTCAGATTGAAAAAAAATTGATTCAAAAGATTGAATCTTTGAATCAATTTGAATCAATTGAATTAGATTGAAACTTTGGATTAAATCTGATTATTTCGTATTGACGGATTCATTCGGATTTATTCGGGTTGGAACTTCCTTCAGATTAGATCGGAATAAAACTGTTTGGTTTGAATAAAATATCACACAATAAATGATCACATGAGTCGAAAAAGACCCTTGATATTTTTTTAATAGCTTACCTTGCAAAACCAATACATCCCCATCCATAGAAAGTAGCCATTGTATTCGGTGCTATAGGTCCATTATACAATTCTATTTTTTGATTTCTTGAATTGTGGAACTGGATTTGTGGGGAAATTACAATCAAGATAACATCATTATAGTGCGAAGTCCTATTATAGTGTAAGTGCCTTATCTTTTTTACTAAATTGTGAGGAATTCCATGGTTAATACGTTCGGAATTAGATAGAATTTCATAATGCGCAGTAATTTCAATAAAGCAGTGAGCAGCACTTATGATAACGTTAGATGATAATATACCACCCCCACATACGCTACGTCCATCTCTTTGAATACTAACAATGTAAGGAAAATTTTGAAGGTTAGCAGCTCGATTTCCTCCCGGTTTTAAATTTATTACACGTTTTTCGCGGACGTGAAAATCTGATGAATTTCCTGTAACAATCACACGAATTATTCTTCCATATGTTCTAAACTTTCGATAAAATATATAATATAGTAATAATAAATAATTTACTTACTAATATTCACATCTGAGCTGGTAATACCTTGAGAGACTATCACACAAAAAGTTAAGATACTCAAGTAACATTTTTTCCCCATATTGTCACAATATAAATTTCAGGTTTTAAAATTTATTTTTCGTTTACTAAAAACTCAGTTATGAAAGTTTAGTATCTTCACGAATAAAAAAAGTGAATAAAATTAAAGTTAACGCTAATAAGATATGAATGACAATGAAATACATATCACCTTTTATAAGATATGCTTCTTTACAGAGATCATAAAATAAATTTTTATAGCAGCTTTAAAACTTTAATGTTTGTAATAAATTTCGATGTTGCTATCTTAAATTCGTTTGTAAAAGTAATTTATTATCAAACAGTAAAACCTTTGCTTTAAGAAATAACTACCTGCAAATAATATTATATTATTTTATTGTCAATTAAACACATATTTCTTAATTTCTCAGCTCACTTCTTTAAAATTCGAATAATTTTGAGCAGAAATATTTGTGCTTGAAACAAAGGGCAGTTGTATTCAATTGTCATGTGTCATGTCGCTCGAAAATTTTATGTCAGTGATTTCTCTAGAAAGAAAGCAAGTAATATAAGTTTAAAACACTAATGGAAATTTCATAATATATTATTCAATTAATTCGCAATGGCGGCAAAGGCTGCAAAACCACCATTGCAAAAATCTGCTCCAACTTCATCTGGAAATGCAGTAACCAGTCTTCAGGTTTCATTACCTCAAATGCTGGATCTCGCATTGGGTACACCTGAGGTTAAAATATATCTATATATTTCTAACAGAATTTTAATAAATAAAATGTTCCAATCAAATATACAGTCGAAGTAAGAAATATAGGACAACTTTTACTTCCAATATAGATAATTAAATTGATATTTAGGTGGTTTTCACTGCTAGGTGGGAGCTGTGAATTTAAATATTCTGCACAATTTTCTTCATGTTGTGCTTCATCAGATTAATTTAAGAACAACAAAAGTGGAATACAGAGGCGATGATGCTAATCGAATGAAGGTTATTAATCTTAATTGAAAGCCCAGATTATTTAAAACACAATTTTATTTTATATAATATATTTTAGTATTTAATTTTTATAGACAATGGTGGCTTCCTTAAGAGCTGGGCCAAGTTTGCATCTACACGAATATAGTATTACTGATGGCTCTGGAAAAGTTAAACAGCGAATTCACAGCACTGAGAATTTAACAGTAAATGTTGATGTTTACACCGATGGTATGTGATAATAATAAATAATAATAATCATTTAACTTTTAGAAGATTTTATAACATTTTTCATTTTAAAATTAAATATTTATCATTAAAAGCTGATTCTCAAGCCAAATCGGGTAAAGGAGCCTCAAGTGCACCTTCAACAGCTCGAGTCCCTAAATCTAAGCCAGGTATTAAATTTTTTTCAAGTACGATCTAATTTAGATTTATAAATATATCATTTTTTAGATACAGAGAATGGAACAGCTGCAAAGAAAATTAAGGGTGTAAAGCAACAAATAAGTGGGGGGATGGAGGGTGAATATGAATCAGTTATCTTTGTAGAACCTGTTTTGGATGGAGCTACACCCACAGCGTTAGGTTTCAAAAAGCTGGAAGATTCTGTAAATTTCTACCATTTTAAGATATTTTAATAATTTTTTAAATATAAAAATTAAATCTGATAATTGATAAATAAAGTTTAAATAAACTTTTTCTCTGATTTTCCAATTCAAGGTTCAAAAACTTCAGCAACAGTTTCGAGCTCTCGAAGAGTTGGCTGCGAATCCTGAATTGATAGAGAAAGTAAGAGGAAATAGTACAGACCCTCTGACAGATATGTGGCAAATTATTAACATTAACAAGAGACTAGATGCAAGTGAGCAGGGGATAAATAAGGTTTGTATCAATCATCATTTCAATTTAATTGCTTTATGAGAAAATCGTCGAATTTGTTGAACCTTTCAGTTAACATCTATGTTGCAAGATCTCATCAAAGGTGACAAAATAGAAATTCAAGGTGGACCTGATATATCGGGAGAATTAGCTGAAATTGATCAGAGGTTGGCTGATTTGGAAGGAAATTTAGCTCTTTTGTACGGAGAAGCAAACGAAGTTAAGACTACTGCAGGCTCAGAATCCGAACCTGGAAAAAAAGTCGGAATGAAAGATGCACCTATAGAGAAAGAAGCTTTATCTCAAGACTTAACCGAAAATAAACCTGTTCAACGTTCAGCACCAACGGGTCAGTTTAGAAATGATCATTTTTCTACATATTACCTGAAAAGTTGTAATTGTCTTACTAATTACGATATATATTATTTTACAGCTAAATCAGAAGGTGGAGATGGAGGAAAAGTTGTAGAAGGAATATCTGCAAAAGAAACTAGTAAGAAATCAGGAAAAGCAGTAAAAAGACCTAGTGTTACAAGTAATATTATAGAGCAATTGTTTTACTAATAGAAATATTTTCTTATTATTAAACATTTCCAAATACTTTACAGTGGATCTTAGTGAAATGCGTGGAGATTTAAGCAGTCTGAAGAATGATATAACTGAAGTTCGAAAAGATATTTCAGATCTCCAGTCTAAGATTCTCGAGTTACCGAATCGTAATATAATTTTATTCACACTAATTATTAATTTAAAAAAATTTTTAATAAAAAAGACTAAATTAAAACTAATGAAATGCCTGGTAAAATTAGGAGAAGGTGTAAATCCAGAAACAAGGAAGCCTGGAACAGAAAGCAATAAAAAAGGTCAAACTGGAGGTGGAGCTGGATCTGCAGATGCAACTGGAGGCAAAAAAGCTGGAACTGGAGCTGCTGGTTCAAAAAATAAAGATGCAATTGAAAATGAAGAAAAACAAAAAAATCCTGGAGAAGTAACTGAGTCTCAAAGAGAAGAAAAAACTGAACCTTTAGCAGCTGCCAAATCCCCTTCAAAGCCCCCTAACCCTGAAAATGATACAAATGAAGAGAAATTAAATCGCTGTTTGGAAGCAGTTCAAAATGTTGAAACTGTCTATTCAGATGCACTAGTCGAATTGAATAACAGAATTCAAGAATTGGAGAGAGATGTGGCTCTTCTTATGGAGAAAATCAACAACGCACCAATGGGTGAAGTTCGTTCTGATGGAGGTCAGGCTATCAATGAACTCGTTACCAAGATTCAAAATATTCAATCTGATATAAAGAAATTGAATGAGACGACTAATAAGATTGTTGAGGAAAAGGGAAATCTTGACACTCAAACAATTGTATGTTAAAATTTTTCATTCGACATTTTGGAAGACCTATCTTCCACTTTTTAATAATCAATTTTTTCAGGTTTTACAGGAACAAATTGAACTACTGAAAACTATAAAAGCTGATAAAGAGGATTTGGAGGATGCTTTAGCTGATAAGGCAGATGCCAAAGCTGTGCACAGAAAGGTTTCTTATGATCAATTTGATGCAACTTGCGATGACCTCACGCGTGGCCTTGAGGAAGCAATTGCCAAACTGAGTCAGCAAGAGTCGGTCTGGCAGCAATCTTTAGGTGAAATACAACAAGAAATAGGAAGCAAACTCGATAAAGTCGAAATTTCACCCCTAAAAGAGTTCGTCGACAGCAAACTCAAAACGCTTCAAGAGAAACTTAAAGCACTTACTGAGATGAGGGAGCCGAATGAAGCAGCTGGCACGACAAAGATGCTTAGGTTCATAATTTACAAAAAAATAAATAATCACAAATAATACAAAGTATTGATGTTATAAGAAATTGTTTATCCCTTTTTTCATAATTTTAGAGATGTTCAATGCTTATCTTGTGATAAGAAAGTTGTTATGAGGATGGAAGAAAATGCACCTGTTCATGCACCTAAAATGTCATGCACAAAAACTATAAAACCATATTTGACCTATGAATTGGATCAAATCAGAAAACAGCAAAGGAAGTTTCCTGAAGGTAGAAATATGCTTCAGTTCGAAGCTGCCTTACAAGAAGAAAGAAGATTGAAGATGAAGGAAGAAACTCTAGTCAAAACTCCAAGGTATATATATATTTAAGTTAGATTTAATAAATAAGACATCTTATAAAATGGTGATAATGTTTTGATATTAACGCAGAGATCATTTATGTAATCGTTATTGTGGAGGAAGTCACACGATAATAACTCCACAGCAAAAAGTAATGAGGATGGGACATTTTATTAATCAATGGGGGCCTCAAGTTATTCAACTTTCTGAAGGTTTAATTGAAGGATCAGATGGTCAAATGTATCGTAGTCGACCTATGGTTAATGAATCTGATGCCAAAAAACCGACGGTTTGTGAACCTTGCGACAATAGATGTAATATTCAACGAACATCTAAAGTAATTATTTTATTTCAGAATAATCTTATTCTTCATAATAAAAGACATAATTTACATTTTAATTTCTTTTTGTAAAATAAAATAGGAAAATCTGTCTCCTGTTACTAATCGAGTGAGCCAAACTAGTCAAAAGAGAATAAGCAACATATCCCGTAAGCAAATACTGACTTTTAGTCTAACTAAAGTTCACTTATACTACTGAAATTTCTGATATCTCTAACAGAAAAACGATTTATTAATTTTAAAACATTTTCAGTGGGTCAAGGAGATAAAATAGCAAAGAAACCATCGATTGTAAGTCCTCAAAGAGTTTCGAGGCAAACTTCTCAGGTGAAAAATGATTTTTAAGTACTTTTAATTCTTCGTATGTATTATAAGTAGTACTAATAACAAGTAATTTCTGTTTTCAATTCTAAATTTCATTTTTAATTAAAAGGTTCTATTGCCTGAAGAGCAACCACCACCACCCCCTTCACCACCAACGAGAGAGCCATCATTAATAAAAACTCAGAGCCAGGAATTAACTGCAGTTCCTGATCAAACGTTGGGTGCTGAAAATCTTCCTGAAGAAACCAAAGACCTAGCAAAAATTTCATTTGAAGAAGATGACGAAATTGATGAACTCGAAGGATAATTTTTCTTAACAAAATTAAACTCTCTTCCTTACAAATCTTACGTCTTATATCGCAGTTATAACATATAAATTTTTACAATAAAACCTTTTTATAATATCTTTGAAATTTCTTCTTCATTGCATTAAATTCTGAGACTGGATTTCTAAAAATGAAAAAATCATGGACACTGAATTATTAAATGTTTTATTAATAAGAAGTATACATAATACTAACTAATGTAGTCGTTTTGGAACGTTGGCGGTCTGCTGCAGCAATAAAAATATTCACTCGTTCATCGCACACGATCTTCATTATTGCACATCCCACCAGTCGAGATTACATTATTCATCGAACAATTCCCAGTTCAGTTGATTTCTTCCGAGAACAGATCATACCAGATCATACCCTTCTACTAATTATCAATAAATTTAACGTATCTATGTTCGTATATATATATATATCCCAGTTACAGGTTGTAGTTCATATAAATTTCAAGGTACGGGAAGTATCTACAAGTTAGTCAGTTAGTTCTACCATGTAACGTACGACATTGTATTATAAACTTCTATACTACTTTACCTAAGACTATTTTCTCTACAAATTCTACGAACTTACGATTAAGTCAACATATAGAACCTCACGATCATAAACTAACGACATTTCTCAATAAATATAATGTAAAATAAAGATATATGTTGATTATAGTTTCAATAATCGCTTGTAAGGACAATATAATGTCTTAGTTCTTTACTCGGATATGCATGATCGATTACAATTAATAATACTGGCAGCTTAAAGTACAATATGGGTATATATTATGTTCAAACTAAAAACCTGCACCAGTCACGTTAATCCCTTTCTTAGAATTTCAAACATGTCAGGAACAAATAAGAATCTCAAATATATAGTGAATCTTGAAATATGTAGTGATGAATTGTATTAAAGAAAAGGAGAAACGTTAAACAAAAACTGAGCAAATATTATAATAACTTTACTGATGCAGGGATATAAAGAGAGCGCCATGTGCAAATTATCAAACAGAGTATATTTTCTAGGAATCGAAAATAAACCTTACACTCATTCCTCAGAATTCACTTAAATTTTATTGTTAGACCACGGACGTTCTCTTTCCTTAGCATTAAAAATAATTACGATACAGATATTGCACGCACTGACCAACAGATACGGGTTATAATGGAATAACAGATCACAGGTGAAACTAGGCTTTACCTCTGTAACAAATTAATATCACATGAAAAAATATGTATCAGTTGCCCACGTTCGAAAAACATTCTCGTATTACAAACATTCGGACGGATGGCACTCTTTGAGAGGAGCCATCTAAATTCGGATAAACGAAACTGATCATCGAATTATATCGTATTTTATTTAGAATCTCGAACTGGACCATTTTCTCAACTTCGCTGATCTATCACGTCAATCGCAGAATGGAACTCTTACCAATTGCTAATCTTTCGAGAGTGAAGCTCTCCTTCGATTAGTTTCATCATTCTATCAGCAACGACTACGTGTTGACTATATGATTATGATTAGAAATAGCATTTGGCATTTCTTCTGCACTGTATACAATTCCTTACACCTGGATCTCATTTCCAGAAATGGGTGGCCACTTAAATCTTCCAAGACAATTTAAAAGACTTATTACTAAGATCTCTGGAAAGTAGTTCCAGTTATTAAAATGATGAAAAAAACATCTACTTTAAAGCATCTTAAAATCAAAAGTTTAAAATTTCGATTGATACTGCTTTTACATATTTTAAAATTGTTTTCACGCTCATTTTCCAAATTCGATATGCAGTGGCCCCCCTGGAAACATATCCCTTGTTTCATGAAACAAAAACAGAATTTTCTTACTTTCGATTCTCATATCCAATTACTGGTAACCAATTAAGCTCATTACTAAGTGCTATCTACTTCCAGTATTCCAGCTTTCAGCATTCGTTAAACTTCTTACGGAAGCTTTTCATCAATTTTTCTTTTAACTATGCCGGGGTTTTAATCTAGAACTTACACATACCCTGATTAATTTTTTAAGATTTTATTTACAGCTTATCTACCCGCCTTTGAAACGAATACCTTCTACCGCAACAAACAACCAATCCACCTTCGAATCATCGGGAAAATCTCGATTCTAATCGGAGGTAGCTGTTTCGTCCTATTTATCAGGAAGACGACAAGTGTGGTTGTTTAGCTTAACTAAGTGGGCAGATCAGTGACGTTAGTAAAATTTAGATAAGATTAAAAAACTTCTTCAGGAAATTTCGAGGAGATCAAGTTATTAATTCATTTTAATATAGAATATTTTTTGTTTCGTTAATTTTTAAGTAACGTCAATTACTGCCCACAGCTATTTCATTTCCAACAACTTTATATTTCTCCCCATCATAGCAACACTGGATCCATTCAATTATTGTCCTATTGCCCAGACCACGTGACATCAACCTGGGTTCGTTTTTTATGATTCATTTATCGAAGCTGTTTCTCATTTTTTTTACGATGACAATTGTTTTCACGATTTTTAAACAAAGCGATGTCAACAGTGGTGAGGTTTTATAAATTCGAGGTATATTAACGTGTACTTATTTCAGTCAGGAATGGATGAATTTGAAAGGTGAATCTTCGAATTTTGCTCATAGAACCAAAACAAAACGGTATAAAATTAGCGCCTTTAAAGAGCGCTGCGATAGTTGCGCTACAAAAGCTGCGCTATGACTGGATGCAGAAGACACATGTGCTCGGCCCCTCGAATTGGAAGACGGTTCACACTGAAGTGGCGAACCATTTCCGGTATTGTATCAAATGGCTTGCTAAACTGGCCTAGGATGAAAGCGTTTATATCGTCGTGTTTTTGTATTCGCATGTGCATAAAGCCCCTCGCACTCCTGAAACCATAAGAAATCAAGATTAGTAACCTTTTTTCAGAAGGAATTTATTTTGTGCAAGATCAATTTTTAATACAGAACAACACTTACTTCAAGGATAGCGAATAATCCTGCTTTGTCGATTCACTATTTCTCACAAGGTAACTTCCTTCTTGTAGGAGTCGAAGAACTGCTTCTGCTTCGATGCGAGTTAAAGAGCCATGGTACCATCTACAAATGAATTAAAATCGGCTTTAAGAATTGCAGATTCCCTGAAGATTAATATTTAAGGATCAGAATTCAAATTTGCAGTACTGCCAATTTCAAAATAATAGGAGTTCCCCGCTTAATGTTTTTTTTTAATATTTAAAAAAGTACCAACCCTTGTCTCTCCAGGGGAAGATCGACATCAACGAGGTCCGCAGCCACTCGAGATGCAGAAAGTTCCAAGGGTAGTCCAAGGCTCAAACCGCCAGGTTTCTTTGGTCCAAGTTGGTTGCCCTCTCCTGCCCCAAAAGCACTTCCGACCCCATTTCCTCCATCCAGATTCAGAGTCATCTTCGGTCTCGCCAAGCCGCCGCCTGAAATGAGTCACCCGACAGTTAGTCGCCTTGTCAAACTTTTCCAACCTTGTATACAACTAACTTTTCTTTAATTTACGACAATAGTTAATTGTCACCAATTCCAAAAAGCATCTCTATTGGCAAGAAAGCATTGATTCTATTGGCAATTATTTGTCCAACTATTCCTAAAGAACTACAATACTGTGATTCGTCATTCTGATTTATCAGAGTAGGTACTCTTCAGATATGAACTATGGGACCTAAAACTAAAACAATTTCCTTGAGTATAAATTTCAATCGAGAAAGTTAAGTAATATTTTTTCTTCTGGGTCGTAAACCTCTAAACTACTCGGGGTTAATACCTCATAAAAATTCTCAAATCGCCAATAAATGTCTACATTCCATCTGGATTGTAAATTTCACCTTCCAATATTTTCAAACTCTTTTATTATTTATTTATTTATTATTTATCTTCCTATCCTAAGCTCTCTCTCACTATCAAAGGAAAAGTTATTACACAAAAGCAATTGTCTTCTATTCCATTAAATAAAATTTAAACCACCCTTAAATAAAAATATTTCGTCGTATTATTAAAACATTTTAAGTCACTCCAGCAAGTAAATCAATATCTTCTTTGAGTAAACAAACTCCTTGTTTAAAGCTCTATAATTGAAGGTAATGACAAGCTGTCGAATCTTTTCTGTCAAGTTTCGCGGTTAGTGTTCTGACTTTTGAATACTGGAGGTAATTTTATTTCAGGCAGCAATCTCTCAGTAGTTAACTTCTGGCACAAATGACATAGGTTCAGGAAAATTCGTCTGACAGGTGTGCAGTCGAATTAAGATCAAATACTCAAGTGGGACTGTGTACGAAAAGAATGGTAAACAAAGAAGATAAAGGTGAGCCAACTTTCGTTCCCTTCAGACCTCCATCGTCCTCACCATCAATCCGCAAACCTCTCTTTCGTAGAACATTCTTAAATATTAACGAAACGCAGGGTCTCTACTACTTTTCCAGATTGGCCATCTCTGTTTTATTAAATTTAATCCCACAGCTCTCCAAGGATACATCTCTTCCATTTTCTAGTTTACATTCAGTTTCAAAGCCATTTAAAAAAATTAAATTCCAACTCTAATCTAAATTTTTGAAAAATTTAAAGGAGAAATTTTCTAGGGTAATTGTCCACTTAAATTTCAAATTTAGAATTTAATTCAAAGGAAAACATTCCAATTTGCGAGTATTTCAACTAAAATGTGCTCGAGTGCGTCTTCCATTTCCTGCCCTCGGCAGGAAATTGAAAATCGGAAGCGAAGATCGCATTTCTCAAAGGAAGAAAAAAATTGTTCAACTTTAGAATTTCTCAGGAGACATTTTTTGACGAGACAAATCGATTCGAATTTGAATTCTACAACTCTGAGACCAGAAGTCAAGGTGTCTTCTTGCATAAGTTGAGTAAGAAAAGATGTACAACGTTTGGCCCCTCGGGAAATTTGCCGCTGTAGTAGAGAAGAAATTGTATCCGAAGTGACGTTAAAACGAAAGGAAGGAACTTTTAATTTTCCCGCGAATGTAAGACTTATAGTCGTCAGGACACTTTCTGTCCAGGAAAGAAAACATGGGTTTACCCTTGTTTGGAGATTTCTATCACAGTTGATTCGTATTTATTGCGGTCTGTAAATTCCTGAACGAGACAAAAAGATTCGCAGAGGATTTACGACAGCAAGGAGTTTTACAAATAAATCCTGATTTATCTTTTAACAAATTCAATTAATTTCCCAACTTGAAGAAGTAGCAATATTTTTAACGAAAGATTTCAACTGATGGGTTGAGCACTCTTCAAAAACTGATCTACACTTAAACCTCTTGCATTCTCTTGAAATCTTTTTTAATCTTTGAAAATCATTTCAGTGTTTTGGAATCTTTTTAAATCTATAAAATCTTAAAGTGTGATGTAAAAAATTTTATTTCTTCTTTGTTTCCGAAAGAATTTCATTTTGCTGGTGAAGAAGTTGGATTAAAATAAATTAACTTGTAAACACTACTGATAGGTAGTTGACGAGGGCTCGTCGCACTTTAATCGAGAGACTGGCTATTAAAGTAATAAAAACACCATACTTTCGAGTACGTTAAAATAAACTAGAGACTCATCAAGATCAGGGGAATACAGTAATACGAAGCTGCGTTATGAACCTTCCAGACAGAGTCTAACAACCTTAAGCTACATTAAACGCTTATATCGTTGTCTCCACCATAGCTTTAGGGCTCAAAGTTGGTTGCTTTTCCTTCCAGGATTTCCACGCAATTTCCGCTAATCCTAATTTCGAATTCGCATACTCTTAAGAAATCTTAAACTACGTTTAAAAGCTTTATGTTTTCTGAATAAACTTTTCTTCATTGAAATTAAAAAAACTCATCAATAATAAATGCGGATATTATAGAAAAAAAAAATTGGACCGGCATTACTTTACGGAAGATTGAAAGCTTAGGAAAAAAAGTGTAGAAGGGGAAATCTTGATGGCAGGGCTACGCAATCTGAAACAGATTTACGTAAGAAATGTTTTTGTGAAAGTGTCGCAATTACTTTTCTCGGCAGAAGGTTTTGCTCACGGGATCGATCGTTCTCTTTCCCTCAACGAAAAGACAAAGTCATTTTATTAGTTTGTCGACGCGAGGGTGCTTTCGATCATCACCTAAACCATTTTGACCGATTGGTCGTCCAACTTATTGAACATTACTTTTGTATTAAGGAAATTTTCTCGATTCCATTGACACTAGAATCTTAAGGTTCTTTACAATGATTAAATATTAATTAATTAAATACAATTCTTAGAATATCTAGATTTTTCTTTTTGTGAAGTCTTATGGTCGTTCTTGTGGAAATTCTTATAGTTGAAATCTCATCCTAATCTATCTCATTCGGACCATTTAATGGCGGGACATACCCGATCGTTATGGCTTCGGGTTCTGCAGAGTATAAAAAAAAAGACTTATTCCTATCTCACTCTGTGCACCCGCTTGACTGAGTAACCATAAAAATGAGGAATATCTTCTTCATTGAGACTCAATCTTCCTTTAAAGAGAAGAGAAGAAAAGAGGAAATTATGCGGGTCGCTTAGAGTTTTAAAAGATGCCAACTTTTCGAAATTTATATGGAGTAAAATCTTATCGAAAATTGTTACTTTGCAATATTGCGAGTGAAGAAAATAGAAAAAAATTCTCTTGTCTACTTATTTTTCCTCCTCTATTTTCTCCAGTTGGAGAATGGAGACGAAATTGCAGTTTTATTTGCTCGGGTATATGTCACACATACATTTACTTGCTGGCTCTACACCACAGACTGTCGTTATCATTTGGGACATGTCCAAAGTACTTTGACACGAGCGACTTTGCTCTAAATTCACTGGCATTCATTTTCCTGGATTAAAAGTGAACAGCAGTAACAAAATACATTGATACGACTATTGGGAATTTACGAACGCCACAAAAGAGTTTTTAATTATCAAGCGACCCCACGTAGTCTCGGTAAAAAATAAAACGGCGAGATTTACGGAGTTCATAAAGCGACGTTAGAACTGAATTAAATTCTATTTTTTAGGTGCCTTTTAAAAGGCTTATTTTTGGGGACTAAATACAAATTGTAGATGAAAGTGTCTAATCAGAAAATTAAATTGCTTTGAGGAATAATTGGGCAAATATTTTCTGTAGTAATATTCTTAGATGGCAGTATCAAGTATCATATCATATTCAGTAGGATATATTTTCCTCACTGGTTCATCCCTCTCTAATCTGCGAATGAATTGGCTTGCGAACGTTGGCACCGCCTGGGAAATGAGCCTTTGTAGTTCATATTTCATGAGGATCGGAATGCATCAAAGATTCCAAGCAGGTTCGAAGTGTTTGTTACCACATCTGTGAGGGTGGTACCTATGAAGGGTGAATAACGGGGTTACACGTGTAACATCTGCCAAAAGATCTTAAGGTCCATCCCTACTGAATTTCGCATCTGTGCACGATCTTTCGGAATCTATATGGGGAAAGTAAGTGCCATAACGATCTGATTTCCCGAGATCGTGAACACCCATTGTCAGAAACATGAGTAATCATACCCTCCAGGGCTTTTTTGGACCTAGAAAATGTATTACAGATTGCCTTCAATGTGACCTCTTTTGACTGTACCTAAGGTGCTGAAATTCACCTCCTATATAGTTCAAGTTATTTCATCTGGACGAAACTACCGGAAGTTGTAAAATACTATGCTATAAAATGGTATTTCCTCGCCAAGAGCAAAATTCAAATAAAGTTGAAGTGGAATAAAACCTGCAACTGCAATATACCTATTGTAAACTCTTAAAATTTGACCATAAAACAATACTGTAAAATCTTTACTATAGTTAAAGAACACCCTCTAAAAACTCTTTACTTTTATTATAATTTGTCGTTTATCCTTTCAGAACCTAATACGATTTTTTAAAGTAAAGGTTTGATTTATGAATTAATGGAAATTCATGATCCCCTTGAATCTAGGATTAAAATCTCAACTTACCAAAGGCAGAAGGGGGTTCTAAATCACGAACTGAAAGACTGGATGAAGCTTGCGATGCGCTAGACTCCGTGCTCTGGGTGCATCTTAATCTTCTCCTGAGTTTAGGCATATCAAAAGGCAGATCTCTCAAATCAACACTGGTAGCACTTCCGGATGTGGTAGCATCTTGCTGCATCAGCAGTCTCCTCCTTCGAAGTTTCGGCATATCGAAAGGCAAATCCGACAACTCAGCCTCATTATCAATAAAATTAAAACTATCCAACTGCGGCTTCGGAACATGGAATCCAAAGGGCTTACATTTAATCCCAGCTCTAGACTCTATCGAAATTCCACTATCCGATCCCTGTATTTCCGCATCGCCCGAGGACGAGGACTGCAACGCTAGATTGATGATATTTTTGTTCTGTGGCACTCGTCGTTTCTTAAAAGACGTATCTGTAGGCGTCGTCGCATTTGTATTCGTGTGTGCATTTGTAACATTTGTAACATTTGCAACATTTGTAGCATTTGTAACATTTGTAGCATTTGTTGAATTGGTAGTAGCATTCTCTGTAGCTTCTTCTGGTGAGGCCTTCGGCGAGTTGTTGTTACGGTAGTTATCAGAATTTTCAGAGGCTGGTTCCTGAGAGGATTTATCAGAAATAGGCGAGAGGATATGAAGTTTATTAGTATGATGAGTCAAAAACCCAGAAAGATTGGGCAGCTGATGATGGTGATGATGGAAACAGGTAGTTGTACCACTATCAGAACTATGCGAACTGAGGCTGGTGCTATGGCGACTCTCAGAACTACTGGTGGATCTGTTTCCTTCACTTGTGCTACTTCTAAGAGACTCCATACTACCACCACTGCTGCTTGTAGCCATACTTTCAGTGCTAGAGTATCCAGGTCTTCTTCTGTTATTTCGCAGCTTGAAATCAAGTAAACAATGCTCTCTCCTAGGTTTGGGAACATCTCCTTCCGCTTCGTGTGGCCTTCCCTTGAACTCCATGATGGGTCTGCTTTCGCGGATCAGACTTCGTGGACGTTGTCTCTCTTCCCTTGGCCTGCCTTTGAACTCAAGAATGAGGTCTTTGTCGAATCGGCGCATTTGGGATTCAGTAGATTCCGAAATAAAACTTTTTGGTCTTCCCTTGATTTCAAGGATGCTGCTTTCGCTGCTTTGAGGTGAATCTTTTGCTTTCAACGATGATTTCACCGGCAGTCTCATGTCCTTTAGTCTCGGATGATCTGGCTGAGAAGGCAGATTGGGTGCACTACGTATATTGAGTAGAAGATTATCTCTATTCCCGTGGAACTTTGCAGGCAAAGGCGCCGTGGACGGCGGCGATGGGGTGTAGCCTCGAGTAGGTAACCTTGGCGATCCAGTCTTCTCATCACTTGAATTCATTTGGAGGGAATCGATTTCTTGGGACAGGCTCGAGATATTGTCAGATTGTGGCTGCTGCTGATGAAGGCGATTCGGGATCGGTTTTGGGCGGACGATCACTACCTTTCGACGATTTTCCTTGGTTGCTTGAGATCCGGAGTGAGGAACTTGCTGCTGCAAGGATTGCTGATGCTTGGACGATTCTGTTGAGGAACTCGCTCTAGATAGCGGTGCCGTATTGCTAGTTCGCATCTGTAGGACAGGATGATTGATAACTCGATCCATATCATCAAGATCATCGTCCGATTTGCTAATTTTGCAGTCGAATGCTGTTTCATAAAGGTGGCGCTGTCTAGCCATCTCTTCTTCGTCTTCTTCCTCTTCCTCGTCTTCAACTTCCCCTTCCTCGTCGTCCTCGTCTTCAACGAGAACGGGTTGAGGATCAATCTTCCGCACTTTGCGAAGCTTGCGAACCTTCTGCCGCGCACCCTGCGGCTTAGATGTCTCTAACTCATCCTCTTCAGGCGAGGCGATGCAAGTGCAAACGTTGCTAGGAAGGTCATGGCTCAAGAGTCGATTTGGCGGCATGAGAGATTGATCCCGCTCAGTGATGACGTAACCAGAGAGGTTTTCATTCCTCGATGGGATGGCATGCTCGCTTCCAGAAGTGGGACTAACTAAATCCTGATTCTGGGACTGACCTGGATTGGTTGCGAAAGGAGACCCATCTCCAGCTACAGAATTTCGCTTGTAAAGACCTGGAATCTTCAAGTGCTCTTCCGGAACATCGAGGCTTACACTCTTACGGTACTTGTTTGGCTGTGGACGGGGAAGTTGTTCGGGCACTTTGAACAGATCACCGTAGTAATATGGAGATGGATGACGAACAGGCTGGGTTCCCTCTGTGGGAGATTGATCAGGCAAGTGAACTAAAGCAACACAGTCGACTGTCACGCCGTCATTCGTCTGACGTGTCTCCTTTTCGTGAATCTTTTCCAGGTTCGGTACCTTACTTGACGTTGGCACGTTTGGTAACGGCTTTCGTGCTTTGTTGCTTGACAATCTTCCTAATTCGTCATCCTCACAAGATGACCCAGATGCTGAAGGATCTGAAACAAAAAAAAAAGAGTTTATCATTCGTTTGGAAGTAATTTCTTGGAAGAACTTTGTCTTCAAAACCGATGAAGATAATAACTAAACGATTGAACTAGGGCTGATAAAAATCTGAGATGACAGGGTGACTTGGTCGCTGAATATAAAGATCAAATTGCAGTAAAATTTCCATAATAGTCTGCCTCCTGAAGGGGTTTCCCTCGGCTGGAAGAACAGCACCATTTGGGTAAAAGGTCCGTAAAGAGCGACTTAAAAATCACTTTCTAGAACCTCTAACAATGATAAATTCTTTATTTCGCATATCGATTTTTATTTTAATAAGATTGAATAGTTTAATACGAACAAAGTGAGATCAGTTTTTTAGTTAGTAATTTTTGATTTATAAAATTTATGTACAATACATTAAGTCGAGAAGACAGGGAAAATACTGCAGATAATGGGTACACTGTGCTTACTAAAAGCTCTCGGTTTCTGGCACCTCCTTATAAGGGCGGGGAAGCTCCATAAACTACACAATCCTGAATCTGACAGGAACCCGCAGCAGATATTGAGCAAAGAAAGTTTTCAGCAAAATTATCGCCCAAAGGATGTAGTCCTCGTTTTTCTTACAAACGAAAAGGAGCTTGTATAAAATCTTAACGAAATGAAATTTTTAATAGATATGATTCTTCCAATTTTTATTTCAGTATTTTTCAATTTAACAAATCAAATATCAGTACTCAAATAAAGAGATTAAAAGATAGGAAGCTCGCGCGCTTTAGAATACAGAGAAATGAAATAGAGAGCGAAATAAATCAGAGGCTAAATCCTGAACAAAGAAAAGTAAAATTATTACAAATCTCATGTTCAGATCTCTTTTAATCCAACTTTATAATTCTCTTTCGTGAAAGTACGAAAGCGTGGCAACAGAAAAAGTAAATATAACCGTGAAATTAGGAAAGCGAAACGAAGAGAATATATTCACATTGGATCGTAAAAAAGTTTTATATTTGAGTAAAGAGGAGATTTGGAAATTAGTTTTTGTATAAAAAGTCTCATATTAGGTCTCTTAAAATATAAAATCTGAGGATTAAGTGTACATCAGGAGAGACAATGAACACTCTACCTAATCCAGATTATATGGTTTTCAAAGTAGGAAAATCTTCGTAGTCTCATTGGTTCGAATATATTTATCAGAATTTCAATTGGCATTAGTGCCAATATCAAAATAACAGTCTTGCCAACTGCAAAATGTCTGGGGTTCCTCGCGCTCAATAGGAGTGAAGCATTAATGCAATAATTCATAAAATTACAATTCAAAGTATTTTATTATTCTAAAAAGTTTTTAAACTCGTTTTATAGAAAAACCCTTAACCGTGCACGCTTTTTTAAAACCCTAACTTTCATATGAAGTTTTTTTCTGAAATTTCAGGAATATTGATTACGGGAAGATAATTAGATTTTCGAGGTATCTAGAGTGATAACGATTGGAAGAGTGCAATTGAGGGTTGCGTTGCAGTCTGAGGGTGCAGAGCAACCCCTAATGAATCTATTAGGTTCGATGAACGGCAGGCTGGAACTGGCAGTCACTAACTAGTAACTACAGATAACACGATACCCTGTCGCAGATTTCGTCGTGTTTACACGAGCTACTGACTACTCGATGGAGACACGAATTTCGATTTCTCCGATTGGAAAGCATCCACCTGATTTGCCTCAAGTGAGATAAGATAACAAATCTGAGTACTTCTCGAAATGTAAAACAGCCATTGAGGCCAAAATGTGGACTGGTAAGAATATCAACGAACCGCATATCGATGAATTTAAAATTTAAACCAAGACGGAGCACATATTTGATTTCGATGAAAATAGTCATAAATGAAAAAGCGTTCCATTTCAAAGGAAACTTATTGTTTGGCGATGTTTAGAAAATTCCTTATTTCTTCAAAGGTCCCCATATTTCATCATTTCCTGAATCTTGTCCTTGAAAGGGAAGATAAACTTGAATAAAAAGAAAGAAGCGAAGAGACAAGCGTACACGGAAATATCATGAAAGCTTTATAAAGGAGTGAAACTCGAAAAGCTCCGGGCACTTCACTTCTCTTTTTATTAGATATTGTCCTCGTAACATAACCGAGGGCTGACTATGGGATGTGGGTCGAGGATTCTATCGTGGCACAGAAAGGAATTTCCGGCCACCCTTAGAAGCACCACAATCACCTCAGAAGAAAGTCTTGTAGATGCCTGTGCAAAAGATTACCCTGTAGTGAAAAATGAAAGCCAATCTCGTTTATTGCTTTCACTATACTAAAATACGCGAATACTGCCCAAAAATAACCGAATCGTGCAGGAAATGTCCAATGATAATGTCGAATACGATAATCGACTATTGATATCGTTTCCATATATCATATGAATTATTATGATATATTTTATCTTCCTACTTCCTTATTGGGATAATTTAACCCTTGCGTGATCGGTAAAATTTTTGTACTGTGAAATTTATTCTCCTTCGTGATAAACTATAGAAACAAAGGAAGATAGTTTTTCAAACTTATTAATAAAATTGCAGTTATTTGCGATTTATAATCCAAAATTATTATGATTTCAAAATTCTCTAACCAGACTTGCCCCTTGTAACGATGAGCACCGGTGGTTAAACGAATTAATGTCATTTCGTTTCCCATGCTGTGAAATTGCATGCTTCGTTATCCAAGTTTGGAGATTCCAGTTCAATTTTTTAAAAACCCTTTCAACATCCTCTTGAAAAAGCTCCCTCTTGAGTTTAAAATGAATGAGAGTTAAAACACAACTACAATTTGCATTCCAAGTATTTTGTGTCTGAATTGGGGAAAATTTTCCACTCTATAGTCCTTCTGGTTTTCGGAATCGAGTCACAGGTGATCGATAAACATTTATATTCCTGAAATGTGACGCAATAAAATTAGATGGGCGTGTGGGGAAACTTCTTGGTATCCTATACGAAAACATCGTTAGTCAAATGAAAACGAAATCGAGTTCAATGGCTCTTGTCACGCATATACCACTACATTGAGATAGTCGATAAAGACCAAGTTTGCTGCTGAAATTTGTAGATTTCTCACATTTTTACTTTTTTTTTCTTTCGTTTTAATTCAGACTCTGTAATTTTAAAACAGAAATTTAATTTAATTAAATACTAAGCTGGATGTCAAATAGAAGTCAATTTATCCGACATAGGTAGAATTTGGTTGATATGGGGTAAAATTTAATAGTGGACTTGAGGAATGTCAGTATGGATTATAGGTACATCCTCGGACGGTCCAAATTGAACCCTTTCACCACAGGCGATCGTGCCTAGTGTGGTCACCGATGTAGATTTCAATTGAGTAATGCCTACCGATAGGGAAGTGAATAATCCACCCATTGCCTCTATGCCCCCGGCGACTCTAACCCTCTCGCACATTTGGCTCGTCGAATCAACGTTGATTTTATTACGAATAAAATCAATCGATCCTAACAATCATGGCATTGGTAGCGCCATTGCTTAACGACTAGCGACGAACGTTGTCACGTATCTAGCAAATTCCACCCGAAAAATTTTCAGGTTCTCGTCTCGAGCTTTCCTTTAAGTTCCCGTGCGAGCAACCGTGCAAGCTTAACTAAAAGTGAAACGGGATCTAATTTCCGATTAGTACGTGTCTCGCGTCTCAAGTTTGCTCATTTACTTCTAGCTTATCTACTTGAAATCTTATTAGGAGTCTTAGGAGTTCCTCTCCCCAGCCAAAGGAGTGGCTCATGAAGACAGTTTTCAAGAATAATAGAAATCTGGGTTGGTTACTAATTAAATGTCCTGGAGATGCTAATTCAGTTTCATACTACAGCTCCCCTTGGAAATAATTGATTATATAAAATGTCAAAGAGCGGAAAGTCTTTCTAGAAGAGTCTTTTACGAATCGTATGTGTTTTAGCCTAATCGGTGCAACACTGCATCCAAGTGGAAGTGCAATAAGCCAACGAAGCAACGATAGGAGTCGAGACGCAAAAGCAGAGAGCCGGTTGTCGGAATAAAATTACTGAAGTAAGTAATTTGAGAAGAGAGCAAGTAATTGCCACTTAAAACGCTCAAAGGCAACGCCCTCTTGCGTCTTTTTAATTTAGCACTTGGCATCAACCAACCTGAAATCCTGCCATGCACATTTTCTTTTCCGTCGCGACTTGTAATCAAAGAAGAAGATCACAGAGAAAACGAATCTCAAAGATTCGCCCTGTGTTTTGTAATCAGTCGGTGTTCCAATCAGCTCCTGTTGTACCTGGCTTGCCCCCCATGCGTGTACCTTCTTTTTAAGAATCTTCAGAAACGTCGCCTTCTCTTTTCTCCCAGGGCTATTATTGCGCTTCAATAAAGTTTCACCGATTTCGTTCACAATTTTATACAACATCAAAGTGGAGATGCTTTTGAGTCTCTACTTCAAGTTTTCATACCCTCAACCTCCCTTTCCACTCCCTTGTTCAAACATATTTTCCACAAAGTTACATAATTGACCCTCTGACCAATTTTTCATTCAAATTGTAAATGTTGACAGTCTCAAAATAGCAAAGCTACCAATCTAAAAAGAAAGTGTTGCCAATTCCAAAACAGCCAAGTTTTCTCTGACTTTTTCCTGATATTTCTTAACCCCAGGCAGAGAATATCGAGGAAAACGTAAAATTAATCAGGCGAGGTAAACCGCATGAGCACCTCGAGCGGAAACTAAATCTGACTCGTCGAAATTTCTCATTTGTGATCGGAGTGACATGAGCGTTGAGATTAAGATATCCCGAGAAAATCCATTCGCGTACTTGTGTGAACGAGGAACGAGGAAGACCGTGTCGTTGACAGTTGGTAAATGATCTAGTTTAGAAAGTGAGGTGAGAGAAAGCAGTTGGAGAATGATCGCGATGAGTGGAAAAGGGACCACGAGAAACGGGGATGTAGTCGAAAGGGAAATGAGAAGATTGTGAGAAGAGGTGTAGAGAGAAAGGGTGTAAGGGTCTGTTAACTATTCATCTTCTTGGCAATCCAACCAACTTTCCAAGCGCTTACCCTCACTTGAATGCTAAAACTGTCGCCGGCCAAATCATCCTGTCATAAACTCTACGCTTAGGGCCTTCATCGAGATAATGTACTTGCATGGAGGAATCAACAATCCCAATCACCAAAACGGTTCATTTAGATTCATGTCCGAATAACAATAGAATGCAATTCGCTAATCTGGTAATAAGGAAAGGAAAGGAAAGGAAATCTGCAGATGTGAAAAGATGAGCTGAGTTCATTGACCTAATTATAGGCGATCTGAATTGGAATCTTTTAGATTTTGTAACAAGCTCTATGTATTCATCAGTGATGCTTTATTCAAGATTGGAAGGAAAGAGGGTTGAAAAAATACTTCTACATTTGTCTGGAAGTAAAAATCCCAGAAAGAAAGCAATTTTGATGCAAAATACGTTAGTTTCCACAAATATTTTCGAATGAATAATTCATGGCATGTTTCTAGAAGACTGCGTGCATATGTCAACATCAGGGTAGAGGCACGTCGAAAGCAGAAAGTTTGGGCAGCGTTTGATGTCAAGTTTTCAGATCGAAACCTTCGCTTAACGAACAAACGGACGGACAGCATGTCATCTGCATGTGATAAAGCGGAAGCCCGATGTTAAATACTCAGGGACGTGGAATGAGGAACAAGTCACCTAGTAACGATAATTGAAATAGGGTAGTTTAACGGGTTCCAAGTCACGGGACGAAAATCAATTCAATCTAGGGTCAATTGGAAAATTGCAAACAAGGAATAGATTCCATCATGTACTGGCACGTTATTTTCGAGGCCTATAAATATAAAATTGAGGGAATATCAATAATCTGAGGGTGACTCTAAGTCAATCATTGTCACAAAGATAAAGAGTCACGCAGAGCTATAGTTCATGTTTCATATGAATATAGTTTATTCTAGATTATTCTACTTTAAATGTATATAATAGGAACACGTTTTGGAGAGTTGGTGTGGAAATTTAATTAAATATCTGCGACGAGTGGAAGGAGCTCACGCGGTGTCAGTGCCAAGTAACGTCAGAGACACACCGTGAGCTCGAAAAGTTCGAACGAACGAGGCGTATGCAGTCATGGGGATCCCTAAGAGCCACCGGAAGAGGATGGAGAGAAAATGTCTAGACGTATCATTGTCACGCTTTCCCTATTACTGTTCGAACGATGCGACCCTTTTCCGCACTTCGTAATTTCGACCATTCTCTAAAAAGGAACATTCAAGGCAAATTCCACCAATTCAATAAATCCTTAATTAGTAACTGAATAATCGACTAAAAATCGAGGAAAGAGCGAGAATATTGTATGATGTTATTTACTGATAAAGGACAATTATTAGCTTGCCTTCTCGGATATTAAATACCATCTGATAACCGGCAATGGACCCTAATGAAATTCTGCGTCCTAAACCAATTGCGATAATACCAATGCAAAGCGAAGATGGAGGGATACAAGGCTGATAATACCTGAATCTGTCGTTTATTTAGACCCTTTCATAGGTTAAACCGTGCAAACATCTCGGCTCTCCGCGAATTAAAAGCCCATGAACAGAGAATGTAAATTCGAGAGGTGTTTACTTGGGATCGATCTTACTCTGTGATTTGCATATTCGAAACAGAGTTTAGGCGTAACTGGTTGAATTCTCTTTAACTAGAATGCAGAAACTTCAAGGATTGTAAAACTTGGGTCACTCGGCTACTTCCGTGACAAAAAGCTCTCTGTTTTAAAAGGAAAGAGTGAGATACGTTAAATCAAGGTGACTTGTCTTACAGTATTAGCATATGATCTTAAAAGATAAGGTTTTCACGCAACCTACGGTTTTTAAAGGAGTTTATGTAAAGGGTTTATCAGATTTCAGGTCAGTGAACCACTAGGTGGAAACCGTGATGTATTTCACTCTTTATTCAGAGTTTATGTTCTCTGAAAAAGCTTGGAATTTCTGGAATATTGAGTTATCTATTATTATTCTACTCTAACATGAGAATTGATTCCATTTGGAGTTCTCTTTTTCAGGCCGCTCCTTTAATTCCTGGGTGTATGGAGCAGTGTGCAATTATTGGAAGGCTTAGTCGACCTTAATTGAGTTACTGGTGCGATAACTCGCAGATATCTACCAAAATTCTCATTGAAAGGGTCGCTGTAACGCTTAGCTCACCACCCAAATTTCATGCAAATTCCATCTCAGAATTCAGCACCTCTGATAATCTTTCTGAAACCATATTCATCAGATGAAGACAGATAGGATTTGGCGTATTCTAGATCCTATTGTTTTCAAATATTTGAATGCAGTCCTGAATCTAATGCTGGTGTCATAAAAATATATTTTTAAGAATTAATATAAAGGCAAAATATTAATAAATTACTAAAAAGACAAAATCTCACCTGTATAGGGTCGACAGTAGTTGCGATTTACTTTACTGTAAACCGTCGGTACCGGTGATTCTGCGCCCGGATCGACGTACGCTTTACTTTTGCTGTCTCTGGGGTCACTGTACTGTTCTACAACTTCGACATCCGGCTGAAAATTAAAAAAAAAAAGATAATTAATAAACGTAAATAATTTCCTATAGGTTTTTACATTTATTATAAGGCTTATAATAAATTGTTTTGTATTTATCTAATAAATACGGTAATTACTCATCCTCTGACAAAGTTCTGAAAAGAAATTATTAGCTGGAGGAATTAAAGCTTCAACAATGATTCGCTTTGCGTGTATATTGCACGTCCACTTTCATCCCTTCGGGAATGTTATGGGGATGGGTTATTTCCAGAGCTTTATACCCTTACGCATTCATAGGAATTTCGGGGATGGGTAATTTTGCTTCTAATCGGAGCCAATTGTCCTAATGGCCTGACAAGAGACATCAGACAACAGAAAAGTATTTTTACATCATTCTCAAAAAGCGCTAAAAGGAAAAAAAGATCCCTCGCAGAATAGAAAATGTAACAAAAGACAAGGAGATTACACAACTGTATAAGCAGAAAAATAACAAATCATAAATATGTGAGTGACTTCTCGACGTAAATATAATAAAGGAAGGATCGAAGTTGAAAGGCTGATGGATAATAATCTGTAACCATGATAATAATAATAACAATAATAATATCCCGAGGGGTTGAAGGAATCGGAGTTTGATTCGCCGAATAAAACGAATAATCAATAGTCTTCTTAGAGTTACAGTTTTCAGGGTGTATCGGTGATAGAAGAAAGTATTATGGCCACAAGGCTCGAGTCGAAGAAGACGAAGGTAAAAGGAAGACAAGTAGCTTTAAATTGAAAGAGCCTGAAATTGGAATTCTCCTGCCAAAGTTGTACGTTTTGCCCCCGGGGGTTGACTCCGAAACGCCAATGGCTTCCCTCTCTTGATTTGCGTAGCTCATAAATTCGAGATGTTTATACGGAAATTACGAGAACGACGCCTGTCAGTAAGCTCGCTAGTTCAAGTACCTCTAATTTAATTACCAACCTAGGAATTCTGCGAAAAAATATTCAGGCACTTATATCATCGAAGATTAAAGTAGGATTAGTGAAATATAATATGTATTCTGATTTCGCATATTAAGGACAAGCGTGTTACATTTCAAATCAAATAACAGAGTCAACCTCCAAAAAGGCCAATAATTCCACACCTCCCTTATTGGCTGAAACCAAGGGTAGATTTGTTCGTGCTTTAGATTAAACCTATTGATTTATCGAGAACGATAAGCCGATTAAGCGGCCACTGAATTATAATTGGCTGCAATTATTAACCTGCACGCAAGCCTAGGACTCAATCGTATTTAGGGATATCATTGCTGGCCCATCATTTGCCCTTTAAATACATTAAATCTTCATCCTACAGTTACATCTAGCAATCATCTTGAGGAATTTACTAGTCCTGACGTGGACAGCCATGTCAAGCTGAATATATTGTCTTGACACTGCTTATAATCAACTATTTGACAATCAACCTTCCCAGAGGGTCAGTAGTGATACCACTGTCGTAAATGCTCCACGTAATCAAATTCTAGACTTTATGATATGTGTCTAAATAATTTAAAGTTTCAAATTTGCTTTTCTAAGAAAAATCTAACATGAGACAATATTTGATTGCACCCTTGAATAGGTCACACCACCTATCTCTTTCCAGTTAAGAGTGCAAGTAAATACTTTGTGCCTGAAACGATTTTTGGGACAAAAAACCAAATTCTAAACTTTGAAGTACATTCTCAGACACCCTAATCAATTTCAATGAAGTAAGGGGGTGTGACTATGTCGGATATCGCACTCCTATTATTATTATTATATTACCCACTCTTCAGTTATGCGGAAGTGGATAGTAGAGGGTTAATTCATCAAAAATGTAAATGACACGCCATGCTTTAGTTAGCCTTGTTTGGTATTCAGCGGCGTATTTAACTTTTGAATAAAATAGCAGGGAAGGTTAGTTGCGCCCAATAACTCAGAAGAACCCTACGCATTTCGAAAGGGATAAAAACATAATATCGAGGTATCAAAATTTCCTGAATGAAAACGAAACTTTATGGAAAAATGTCTTGCAAACAAGAAGAGGCTGGAGCTTTCAAGTTCACCCCTTTTCGTCGACCTCGTTCACTATGAAAAGCTCCGTGGCTTCAAGCACCTTGCGCTATTTTGCTGGGCAGAAGGTTTTGGAGCGCTCTTAAGTTGGCACATTTAAACTTTTTGTTAAAATGATAAATGTGATATATGCCTTGCGACCTTACGCATAAAATAAGGCGCTAAAGTATTAAGTAGGACTTAGGAAAAAGGAGAGAGCGAGAGAGTCATAACGATTCACCCTCTTGAGTCAAGTGGTGTGCTTCTTCGTGGGGTTGGAAAACAGGGTGGCGCAAACTCTTGTCTCTTGTTCCCAGGTGTCACCTTTGCTTCCCTTCTATAAGCTTCTCTCGCGATTGTCAAGCAGTGTTTTGTTTCTTATAGACATCCCTCGAGGAATCTGCATAAAAGTATAAGCTGCTGATATCTAGTTCTGAGCTTTCTAAAACGAACCTAATCTTTTCCTTTGTCTCAGCATTCTTCTGGATTAAGACTTGCACTGAAGACTTTGGGAATTGGAATTTAATAAACGAAATTTAAGACATTACTTTAGGCCTGGACAATTTTGATTTTCCACGTGAATGCGAAAATCGAGGGGTGGGCAATATTTCTGTAGAAACATTTAGCGCAATGCTGGAGGCGACCCCAGACACCAGAACTGAGTGCTAGAGCAATTATAAGCAACGCCGGAAGTCACCCCTTCCCTATGCCTGCCTTCGTAGCCCATGATTCTCGCCCACTGTGCCTCGAGGGTATTTTGTCACCCCTGTAATTATATTTCTCCCTCCAGTCGATTCTACGCGTCACTCACTGAAAAAATATCAATGTCTATATATCCAAAACTAGTATATCCAAAAAGAAGACTTCCTCTCAATCCTGTCGGAAATGATGTTGCTTTGAGAATTTTTTCCATCTCTCAAGAAATAGGAGTTTCAAAAAGCAAACATTTAGTCCAAAATTCAAAAACACATTACAGCTTTTTATGTAAAAGCTTTTGCTTTTCAATCCTCTTTTTGAATCACTCATACACTCGGATGGAGGGTCAGTTAGGGGAGTTGCTAATGGAAGAGTCGTAAAAGTGGAAAAAGTAAGTTTGAAGAATGCTTTAAAAGTTAAACTGATTGCGAGGGTGTACAACTGGAGAAGACATGAAAATAATAGAAGAAATGAAGGTAGAGAAATAAAACGGTATAAAGTATTTGTACTTGTTTTTAAATTGTATTCTTACCTTATCGATTGTAGGACTTGGTAGGGCCCATTGGACAGTGGAAGTAGCGGCTGCTGCACTCACTGGACGCCTTTTGTTTACAAAATCGACTGGCAAACTGTAATCGTCGCACAGTGAAATCTGCAAAGAGAAGAAAGAGAAATTTCCATTATTGACTCATTTAATTACAAAATAAAAAATGTAACTAATGATGCTTGAGAGCAACTAATGACACCACTTGAGAGCAGCTTTCAATTTGTAAAACAAAATATAATCGCGAAAGCACCGATGGCAGATAAAGAGGCAAACATATCGTATAAATCGGGGAAATCCTGCTACTCGACAAATCGCGCAAGGGGGTAAACATGCTTCGCAATCCCCTTGGAAGTCAACGACTGGCCGAAGCTCATCAACGATATTTACTGTCTGCCAAAGGATCGATCTATCAGTACACAGTGTGTATTCAGGCCTCGCTGTAGGTACATCCATACGCCTATACATATATAAATCTAGACAATCGCGAATCCCTGAGGGCGGCTTATCGTACACGAAACAGGGAGGAGGTAGCATAGGTACGAAGGAAGGGGTCCACCCCGAGGTTTCATTCCATGCAGGAAGGCCTCTATGCAAATGGCCCACGCTTATTGCAAGCAAAAAATACAGAGTGGGAAAGAGCAATGAGTATGAATGTGTGAAGTGGGAAATGAAACAAAACAAATAATATCAGTGAAAGAGGAGGTTGCGAGAAAAAGAAAGACAGGAAGCTGTGCGCGGAGGTCAATCGAGAGAGGAACTGAATTGGAAAGGCGGAAATGGCCTCGACATAGATTTATATGTGTACCTCGGAAGTTTCCTGAAAATTTGGAATATAGCTTTGCTGAACAATGTTAGTTCATTCGTTTGAATAGGGAATGGTCACTTTTGGATCCTATCGTGAAAAACAGTTATCGCTCATAGAGAAGTGGGCAGATTTATGTCCATTTGGGATAACTGGTGTTTTTTTTTTTTTGGGATCTGATATTTCCTTCTGAATTGTATATGATGTTCATTCCAACGGCTTCCCTAAATGAAGCTTCGAGCGAGAAGGAAGCCTAATATAAACTAGGCTGACGTCTGGGCCTGTGGAATCCTACTGTATCATTAAATACTCTGAAGCTAATGGTCACGTTTCTCCACAACCCTTTATATATGACTAGCCTAGACATCAAAGAGAAAAAATAGTGTGTCTTCGTGAAACAACATTTAAACAATAAGACATGTTTCTAGATTTGTAACTATGATGTAAAATGAGGACAGAACCCAACATGAATGGAAGTTTTCTTTGACAAGATGATTACGTCAACATCATTATCATCTAGATCGCTCTCTAAATACTCATTTCGACGAAATGAAACGTTTATCTCATTCGCTTTTCTTAAACGTCCCGCTTCTTGGGTTCCCTCCCATCGTTGACAAAGAAATACCATCACAGGATTGTTTCTCTGGATGCCGAGCGACGGAGATTAAACGGAATATTTAGCAAATATTTCGCATAAATCAAAGCGGTGCAATATGTTCGGAGTTTGGAGTGAGACTATGTAAATTCATGGTAATAGCGCTGGCCACCCTGCCGAGAGGAGTTTCGAGTACAGAGGGGAGTCAAAGTGGAAATGCGATGAGAGAGTGAGAGAGAAAGAGAGGCAAAAGTAGGCACGCGGAACGGGAAGGAAAGAGACGAAGGAAGGATAAGAGGATCTGTGGGATAGAGAGGGCAAAAACGCGTATTTCATGAACCCCTAAACCAGCCCTGAGCATTGGTGCAACCACCACAATCCCATTCATTCTCTTTATGGGATCCAAGTATTCGGCGGTTTGAATAAATCGGGAATTGCCCCACGGGGCTCCCGAAACACCCCTTTTTGCAAGTTACCTTCAGCTTTCTTGAGCAACGACACTCAAGGTTTTCTTTATTTGTTCCCGAAGTTACCACACAACACCTCCACAAATCGGATTTCCAGTCCTGAAAGCTTGGAAATGAAATTCTTTTATGAAAACAATAATCTATCATCCAAACAATGTACTCATCAACCTAATTACGTACTTAATTGCTTATGCTGTCCAGGCCTTCAATGCAAAATTAATGACTATGCACCCTCAAATATTTATCTCATCATCAATTTACAACTGCCGTTAAATCACAAACTCACTTAATTAGAAAAGATCGGATTATAAATCTCCTTGGTTTAAATTTCTAATGTGAACCAGATTGAAAAGCTTATCCCGTTTAAAGGTATTCAGAAAAATAAGAGAGAACGAGAGTAAATACTTCTTAAGCTCGTATGCAAACTCTTTTATAAGATTCCTTGGATAATCCGTAAGGTAACTTCTATCCCAGTTTTCCTTCCCCTTTAGCTTTTATCCATTAAATTGAAAAATGGACGAACGAAAAGAAATACTGCAATCTAAAATATTAACGATACACGAAAGACAACTCAGGAGCAATACAACATCGTTATATCGACACCCAATTTTTACCGAAGAATTCTCTAACCCTCTGGAAAAACGAGCCAACTATATGGCATCAGCTCGTTTTTCTTCGTTCATTACGTTATTGTATAAGAGCTCTCGCGGACAAGTCTCTAGAATAAGTCTTGAAAATATCTCCAGTAGAAATAGAACTGCAATAAAAGAGTTTTTCAGAATGTTAGCAAACAATGGGACCTAGAAAATTAATCATCCTAATAATAATCAATAAGTGATGAATGAAACGCCTTCATTGTCATTGATGAAACGTTTTCTTTCCTCCATTCCGTTTGGAGAGAAGCGAACGAGTCTCCTCATCGTTTTTGTCCCGAAGCCATTAAAAGACCGGGAAAAGGGTGCAGGTTAAAAGGGCATGGGATGGTCGTTCAAAGGAGCGAACTTGACTCAAAGCAGAAGTCCACCGAGTTCTTGTATCAGGAGGTCTGAGGGCGGAGGCTAAGCAATGAAACGTAGTCCAGGCTCTGCTTCTGGTACAACAGTCTCTAATCATACACTATCCTTAACCTTCCATTACTCTATCTTCTTCCCTTCATCTCATTCCCTCCTATCAAGACTTTTGACAAAAGAGATGCCAGGCACCATCGCTCTATATCTTTCAGGAATGAAAGACCGCCCTTACGAACTTGGGTCCTTATACGTCGCTCAATTATACAGAGTGCTATAAGGAAGAGTTTTCAAGATCATGAAACTTTGAAGCTTGTAGTTCTGATCAGAACAATAGGGTGTAAAGCAGCTCGTTAAAACTTAAACCAAGGTACATGATGCAATAAAGATAAAGGAAAAATCAGCCTCGCGAAGAGCTAAATCAGTGCGGAGCGAAAAGGGAATTGGAGAAAAATGGGTGTTAGCATCAGAGCCCCAAGGTCGTCTAAATCATTCCTTGATAATCTCAGCGGCCTGGGGCAATAGAGCGGGACTAGCGTGAAAGGGTTGATAAGATATATAGGTATAGAGATCGCAGAGTAACCAAAGCAGAGTTGCCTCGTAGTCACAGAAGCGTCGTGATTGTTCTGCCGATTCCTCTATTGGGATAAACGTCGACCCCTCCTTATCGCCCTCATCCCTCAGCCCTGCCCTGGTGCCTAAGGGGCTGCTAATTGATTTTAGAAGTTCCTGCATCTCGTGTCCTCCCTCCCTCCTTCACTCTTCAGGGAAAAGGTACTCTCGTCATGTAATAGTCTTCCGTCGCGAATCCTGAGAACCATCATCTTCGGGACAACCCTTGTTGCTTGCTAAACGTATCTCCAAGACTCCCCTTTCTCCACATCCAAGATTTTTTTCTATCAGTAAGACGTGTTCTAGACTTCCAATATTATTGGAAGAACTTTGTGACTCTTGAAGACGTTCTTCACAAGTTCCACTTTCTTAACGAAATGCTTCTTCTTCATCAAGATGTTCTAATAGGTCGAGTAGCGAAATCATAAGTCCCGCAAGAATGACTTTAAGAGTGCATTTGTATATAGACTAGACAAAGAGTGAAACTGTAGACACCACTAGAAGGTAACTAGACACAAACCCTGGGGCTCTTCGGCTTCTCGTCGGCTGCGACAACGCTAGGTACTCGCAGAGGTGATGGGGGTGGTTGGCAGTAATCACCGGCACTGCAACAATGCACTGCCTGAGGCTGAAGAAGCCTGCAACTCTTTTTTTCTTTCCTGTCTGCATACTCTCCGATTCATCAGCCTATGATTCCATAATCAATTCGGATGACATACCAGACATCGTCTATAGATTTTCAGCAGTTTTCATTCGTCAAGGTCTTGCCTATATTCTCCTGATGATTGACGTACTTTTCGTTTGGAAACAATTTTCAAATCGTATGGCTGATAAAGAATCTCATTATAAAGCTCTTTAGAGGCCCATGGGCTCAACAGTAAATATCACCATCGCTTTGCTCCCTCTTATTATTTCCCTGTTAAGAAAGTTTCCACCACGGGTCGGAGGACGCGAAAAACGATTTTTAAGGGAGGCAGACCGCCAAAAAGTGGTTATTATTCATTGAAAAAAAGTTGGAACTCCAGACTCTCGTATTAGATACGAAATGGCGAAGTTGAATCACAAGGGCTTGGTCCTTATTATTCGTTCATAGCTCGTCGATTTTGCGAACGGCCCTACCCTTTAACTTTTAATGTCTGAAGCAGGAAACATAAAATCCTTCCCGGAACATTTAATCCACTTCATTTCCGTATTAATTTGAAGATCAGCTCGTGCATGAATTAAAGACTGATAAAACAACCAAATTTTATATTGTATCAGCTTCAGAGCAGAAATCTGCGCGAAGTTCATAAATAATTTTTCATAACTGGCAAGTTCATAAATAAGCCATTCTCCTAGATTGCAGTAAAATCATCAGCTAAAATTATATTAATAACTCTGTGGTCTGATTGAGCAGGGATATAATAATCTCGTTACTCGCCATCATTGGCGTTGCAAGCCGGTTCACATGACCGTAATTGATGAGGAGGATAAATTGTGTATCTCAATCCACATTTACTCGACATCATCGTTAATGATGCTCCATGAGCGATCCAAACTTTTCGAAACGAGACCGCAACACGAACTGCCTAACACTGGGTTTGTGGTGAACCGCAGTAACTCTTGTACCAATCTCATCCCTTTTGTTCGTCATACGCACCCTTCGACATATGCTACACGTTCGAATCGTCCAGTCTGAAACACTGCCTCTGACATAATCAACTTTGAATATTACCTGCTTCGATGCTATACACGGCGTTAATTCCACTGGGATTTCAACTAAAATCGTCTCTGGGTTCGAAATAGTTACAGCTCATGAGTGACAAAGGAAAGAATATGCAGTACTTATAGCGTAATCAAATAAAGCACAGGAATGTTGAGTGGTAGAGAGAAAATATAGCTATTCATTTCCGAGATACTCTTTAGTGTAATTTTCCGCTTTTCTTTCCAGAGATAGAGAAGCCCCTTGCTGGAGTAGATGCTTGCAGCTGGGTTTAATTTATTTGTTGTCGTTATTACGTTGAGATTAAACGGACCGCGGCGAGTGTTTGGAGGGTCCGGTGAACCGAGACACGATGGGGGGTTAACTTTGGGTTTAATTAAAAAAAGTCTCGATCACAGTGTTTTCAGTCCGGTCTTCAATCGGAATCCGAAACCCTTCCGGAAAGTCTACGCTTCGCAGGATCCTTGCAGCAATCAACTGGAAATGTTTTTCAGCTCGTGTCTAATTCATTTTCACTTCAAGTACATACAGAGATAAAATAAAAAAAGTGAAAGCGTCTGCACTTCAGATATATCGATCCCTTCGGAAAATTAATCGTCCGATGGTTTGATTAAGCCTTCGGGAAGTGAAGAGAAAAACGAGTGAAACGCTCAAGAGGTACACATGAGAGCCTGATAGAGTACATCGTGCAGGAACAAACTTCTATATATGTTGCGGGAAACTTACACACGAGCTCGAAAACGCAATCCACTTTAGACAGGAAGATATATTTCCAGTGTCGAGTCGAGGAGGTGTCTAACAAGGTGACCACAATCTAACCAGTACAGCACCCAATTAGCAATGACCTGATCCAGCCCAATTCACCACCCTGAAAACTACCATTTTGCTGATTTTCATGGCTTTCGCCACTCACACATCTTCCTCATTAGCTTCCTCGTCCCTTTCGCAACCGAACTTCTGCGTGGAAATCCAAGTAGGCGCAAGGGTGAACTAATTCAATGCCTTTACTCAAGACGGAGTTTTTCAATCGGCTTGATATTGGTTTCTTGTATTCAATTATGTATTTTCAATGTTAATTAAAACAACAACAACAATAACAGTGTTAATGATCATTAAATCCATATATCAAGAATGGCTCTTGCGAAGACGACTAGGATAGATTTCCTTGCAACCGGATCTCTCGCACCCTTTGCTGAAAAGGATCAACTTTCAGATATATCGAGGGTGGATGTGTGGATACCATACAAATGATCTTCGTCATTTGTCAAAGTCCTGTATTGATAAATACAAACAGTTTCCTGTTGAAAAAGAGAAATGCTCAAAGAGAAATCACCTAACTTGTTTTTTGCATAATATTATTTTTCACAGTCAAAAAACGAAAATCATCTAGAGTGGTCGTACAATCTAATACCCTCGAAACATTTGAATCAATTACTGCCTCGAGGCTCTTAAGCACCCTTGTATCCTATATTACAAACGGGCACCGAGCAAAGTGAATTAATTAAGCGGGGATTCGAGCTACGACGAAGTCCGTGATATTGACTGGAAGGTGCAATATATCTCACATATCCAAGATGATATAACTGAACGGAATCCGGTCCCGGCTACCGGAAGTAATTGGCAAACCGCTTAATTAGAGTCCTTAATTGTCATCAGCCAGACAGAAACAGCGGAAAATCATTTTGTCGATGAAGACAATTTCGGATGTCCGGGAATTGGAGAAGTTCTCTGATTTTTCTCTCGAAATTCTCTCTGACAGAATTTGGCCTTGAGACACTTGATGAAAAAGTTGGTTCAGGTTCAAGGAATAGAAAAAGCGTGATGAGCAGGCTAGGAATAACGCCCACTGAGACTCACTTCTGAGTGACAGACAAACAGACCTAGGCTCCAAGAATTTTCCAGCTTCTTATCATCCCAGCTCAGTCTTTGGAACGATCAAACATTCCCCCAGCCGGACAATGCCATTGTCGCAAACTCGAGTCGCCGCTAAGCGCCATTTGCATTTTCAGCTCGAGTTTCTCGCAGACTTGAGACTGCAGAGGCCTTTTTTCTTGAGAGGAATTTTCTTCCGAATAAAGCTCGTTTAGCTGAGAAGTTGAGAGTCTGTAAAGCATGTGAAGAATTATTCATAATATTCCGACTTCTTTTTAATTGTAATGCGCGCAGTTCCCAGGTCTCAGACCTGGGAACTGCAGATTATCTTTCAGAATGTTTTAAGTTCATCTTTCTATCGGAAAAAGTGAATCAGAGAGCTAAATTGTTTGAACGAACTTTGACGTGTGAAAGCAAATAAAGGAGAAATCAAGCGTGTGATAACAAACGACGATGCCCCTTATATTAGAGATTTAGTTTGAATTGAAGTTCAGTTGAAGATTGGCTCCCGAAGCTTATAAAATTCTATAAAGACCATCTTTAAATCAATATCTTCTCAAAAAAAAAAAAACGTAGAGGAGAAAGTATGTATGTAAAAAGATTACCACTGATCCTCTTTATTGAATCGACCTTCATATTTCTCTCTGAGGGCGAATGTCCATCGGCAAACTCGACACTGGATTTAAATCAGGTGAGCTATTAGTAAATTAGCGAATTTCGTGTCTGACACGAAATTCGCTTAACCGCGATACACTCGCTACTTGGATCGATTTACTCGTTGACTAAACATCCACAATGTTCTATTTATCATTCATGTCGAATGTGCGAATCGTGCAATTTGGTCGGTTATGTTTATTTTAGGAGTCACCTCGATCCCAGATGAGAGAATGAAATAAAAACTGCTCTTCATATTATACAACATAAAATATTTGTTTACAGTTTTCAGGAGACTGGTACATGGTAGCTGCAACTCCGATTACTGGTAAAAGTGTAAGCAAATGTGGACATTTTTCAGTGAAGAAATCCTCATTGAATACGTTCACTATGAGATACAGTGCAATTAGTCATAAGAATAACAACCCTGTTACATTCAACGTAAATGGCAAGGTTAGCGATGAGATCATCGGAAATTGGCAGCTGGAAGGATCGAATAAAATCTTGGGTAATTCCATCATTAATTAATTCTCCGAACTTTAATTAACACGTTACAAATAAGTTTCCACGTTATTTTTCATTGGATTCATTTGAATCATAGAGTTTGGTGGCGCAAATTAATCTCTTGGTTTCAGGGCCCTTCAAACACATCGTGATCTCGGTTGATTATGGATCCTATATTGCAATGATTGTATGTTCTGAAAACAGCCCTTACCTACCGAACCACAAATTCTCGATGATTTGGTCCCGAGAGAGAAGCTTGTCGCATTCGATCTTAGAGCAACTCAAGAGGAACTTTGCCAACTTCGTTAACGAGGAGGATATTCTGATAGTAGACCACAATACTTGCTGATTAATCTGAGGAATCAAATTATATAACGAGTTTATCATTTCATTTTTTTAATTCTTTTAAAAGAAAACTTTTCACGTTGCTGCGACAACAAATAAATAATTTTTTTAATCAATACATGTCTCTGATTAATAAGTGATTAGCAGCGGAATAAATGAGCCATGAGAACTCGTCAACACGTTTCTCGATAGGTGTTGTAATAATAAACTTAAACTATGAGATTACAAGGTTGATAAAGGCGCCTCGTGTCGATGACAATTACCGATGGCATGACTCACTCTTGTGGCGTACAAATACATTTACATAGTGCGACGTGAGCATCTTACAAACGGAAGATTACTTATCTACTTGTAAAGAAGAGGAGCAGAAATTTTTTCCATCAACAGCCAAGGTTTTTCCTGATACTTTTTTGTTTCTTTTTTAATATAGACTAGAGTAGACTAGAGTCAAAAATTGCAATTGAGTTCTCAAGTTTGATACTTTCAACTTTAGATAATAACTCGCCCTGCTCGGGTAAATGATTTGGGAAGAGAGCAAGGGAAAGATACTTGTTCATGGTTCATAAAATATTCGCTCTGCCGCCAACTAGGCCACTTTGCTGAAACATCAGCACCTGCGGTCAGAATATATCCTAACTGTAAAACAACGCGCCAAAATTGATCGATTCTTCCTTCCACTCGCTAGTTCAAGAAGTAAATTCAAGAAGAGAACTCTCGCAGGAGAGACGTGACTCGAATCCTTAAGGCAGATCGATCGAAGCTTTCAGATTGATCTCGAATACGCTGATTCTGAGTAATTACTACGCTCTGGATCATGCTGAACATCACTCACCAAATGTAACGTTTAGTGAAGATTTACAATTCCAGGCATGAACGATTGATCGAGTATTGAATCACGCTCAAACTCTAAAGTTCCTATTGGTTAATAGAAGGCATATATAGTTTTTAGAGACTACTTATGTAACGAACAATGCACACAATTATTCTTCTAGAGCAAATAAAAGCGATCTAGATATAAATACGATCGCGTATCCACACACATGATAACACAGTGCATTGCAGAGGCAACCAATTGAACGCAATTACGTAGGCTGCTGTAAATTGTGCTCGACACAGTTTAGTTGACTACAATTCTATGCTCTCCATTTATTCATATGTTTATCTAATGAGACACATCTAAACGGAAATTATTTCTTCCAGACTACTGATCAAATTTATCCAGCTTATCGAGGTATAAACTGAAAACGCAGTGCAGTTTATTGAGGAGTCGATGCCCCTGATTTAAAACGTCCAGTTTCCAGGAAATATCTTAAAATTGTTTCAATCAGTTTAGAACCCACTGAATTTTGGACTAAATTCCAAGAGAGATATTAGCCCTCGGTTTTTGCTATGCTATTGATCGAAAATTCTGGCTTTACAGTTTAGAGCTTCACACTTGAGTTCAAAAGCCGAAACAGTAAACGATGTAACTTGGCCAGGCCTCCCCACTTTCGGTGGATCCTCATAAATTCACGATAGTAGTGTCGTGCGCTGTAATAAATAGTGGGCAAGCACCTAATGGGAAGGTCGTTTCGGCCGAGTTCGATGATATTGTTTATGGGGAGGACGCAGAGGAACGCGATATAATGGAAATTCCGGCATCCTGCTGCTATTTATGGGATCTCCTCATGTGGTTAGCTCATACAATCATCTATCTACACAGTCTACTTGCATAAAGGCCTTGTGACCAATCAGAGGGACTTTTGCTCTGAAACTATCTCCAATCAAGGAAAACAAAATTGTTTTGTTCTTAAAAACCAATTAGAAAATACTCCAATTGTTTGAGAAACAAATATCCCAAGCTTTCTCGAACTCTGCCTTTCTTTCTGATTTTGATTGATCGGCTTCTATATTAATATCGAAGGACCTCACGCCATCAAAGAACACTTATTTGTCCAATATTTCTGGCAATGATGAATGATTGTTACCAGAAAATAAGAGAAAAAACTCAACACTAAGAGCAGCGCAAGAGTTTCCTAAAACTGAATTTTTCTGAGCTCCTCATAAGGAAGTACCCAAGGAATCGAGCTTGGACCGATTTATTCAGGGCCAAAAGGCATTTATGGTATACGGATGATATTTACACTTATTCTTGGAACCTTGCATGAATCAGCTGCACGTCTTGAGTGAAACACGCTTACCAAATTGTTGGCAAATGCGTTCCGCGAGTTGAAGAATAATTACTACCATTAACGCAAAGCACGAGAGTGACGCACTTAAGCGCATACTTATGTTAAAGTTCTACATGTACAAATGACCGAGACTAATAAAGTTCTAAACTTCGTGTTCAACTGATTTCTAACGCCTCTCGGTACATAATAGAATTTATTCTTAGTAATAAGATTGATATCTATTCGTGTACTCGAACTGCGTAAAAGATGACTCGGACTTCTGGATAATCTGATGCAGGAACAAAAATAAAGCCTGGAGAGCGAGAATCAACACGAGAGATGATTTAAGAGCTTCAAGATCCTTTACTTTACCAATCATTTGAGTAAATTTTGATCTAAAATTAATTCTTGGTCGTTGTTCGATATGAAAGATAAAGATTAATGTGGAAGATATTTCTAATAGTATTCCAGGGTAGGTTTTTAATTTGACAAGGGGCAAGCTTATTACGAGCATCAAGAAATATGATGCTCATGTACTTTTGTGATAAGGGAGGCATTGGCTGCTGAAAATCTACAGCCATACTCGTCGCTCCCTTTTTTGCTTTTCAGGAGGATTATATTCCCCAAGGGCTACATTTACATACACTTCAACTAGGCCTTGGTGAGCTTCCCAGAGAAAAGAATCCAATAAAAGAACCTACCAAAGCCTCAAGATTTGCAAATTGATGCTCGATGGGCAGCAAAGTAACTGAATATTGAATTAGTACACCCACATTCATTTAAAACCTACGCCTTGAAATTAAATAGAAATATCTCTAATAAGTTTATGAATTAAAATTAGATCAACCCCTTTATTGCCGCCCAGTAAACAAGTCGCAGTTTTCAATTTAAGACTCGTGAAATCCCGACTGAAATGTTTGACTGAGTCACACTTATCAGTCTTGTCACGCAACGTGGCGCAGCTTGTGTTATGTGTATAATCAGGATCATGTAAATTCGTAAAAGATCGAAAAAGGACAAAGGAAACGAAATGGAGCAAGGTTAGATAAAAACGCGTCGCCTACATTCAAATTTGGTAAGCCATAAAATAAAACCTCTAACACGCACAGGCTTCAGTCTCCATTTCTTATTTTGGGGCAGAGGCTTGAGATTCCCCAAGAAGGATGTCTTAAGCTTCCTTCCAATTGTCTGAAGCCAGGGGATGGACCTGCAGTCGCTGATACAAATTACAAGCAATTTGTACTTGGGACCACTGCTGCGAACTTTGTCCAGAATACTCTAAAGGTCGAACCACAGTATTTGTCTAAAAGTCTATTTTCTTCTCTTCAAGATGACTAAAATTTAAATTCCACAAGAAAATATTCCATCGAAGTAAACAACTTTATAATAATTACAATAAGCTCAATAAATTTCACCCACTCAAAGCTCAAGAGGGCGTCAAATCGTCTGAAGGTCATTTCAGGTCCTTGTTCATGCAAATTCCTTCAGCACGAAACCTAATATGCGTGATCGTAAAAGGGTGCGTTAATTAGCCTCGTTGTTATCTACTATTCCACTTTGAACTTTATGTTTCATAAAACTAAACGTCAAATTTCGTTAGTATCATAAATTTTAACCTGCTGACATCCCGCCAAGATCATAAACTCATATAATTTCGGTTTATTTTAGTTTAAAAGGGTACTCTCTGAACTCTATTGGAAACGTGAGTAAAAAAGCTTGATGGGCCCATGTCGTGCATTCTCCATTAAATTAGCGTGAGCTCGACAGAAATAAGAGTGAAAAATTTTTGGAAGCTCATCCTGCAGGAAAGGGAACATAGCATGTTGGGGACATAATTGGCTCTGGAATTAGCGAAGGGTTGGGTTCCTTTGCGTGCGGTGGACCGCTGAAGGGACAGGCGATCTCATTCGCTTCTCGAAAATTCGGAAGCGAATAGAAAGGACATGGACACGCACTCGCTAAATGGTTTACTGAATTACGCGCTGGTTGAGATTGGATTTGACTTTCGGATGGATACTTTTCGCTCTCGAGTAGAAAGTAACTTGAAATGAAAAAAACAAAAAAATCAGGAGGACACTTTTGTGGAACTAATTTACCAAAATGTCTTTTTTAGCTCCTACTTTTTCTCTAATCCTTGAACCTCGTCCTCGAAAAGTCTTCTTAATCCAGAATGAAAAGGAATCCTTAGGTTCTCGTTATTTTTCTGATCAGATCATTCTCTGAAAAGATCTCCCAAGGATTATTGTTCACGAGATGGAAACTTGAAACAACTGCTGAGCTTAATTTCATTCAAGTAGAGTGAATGGAATCTAATTTCCTTTGTAGTTTGTACTGATAGCGTCAAATAGGACCTAAAGTGTCGTATACTCGACCCAGTTATATTTCTCTGGAGTGAAAGAAACCTTGCAATTAACGCAGAAAACAAAAACTATCTGGAAAACAAATAAAGATAATTGTCAGAGATTGTAGAAAATTGCCAATGGCAGGTACAAATCGTAATTTGGTAAAGTAATTTAGTGATTGGTAACAGGATATGAAGTTGAAAGAGTGGTTAGAACTGTCATTGCTCTCTGTTTGACCAAACGTTGAAATCAGTACAGCCCACCGAATTTTACACGATACACGTTCGAAAGGGTGCCATGGCAGGGGTAGTGAAAACACTAATGAATCCCTCCACCCCTTTTTAAACATAACTTGATAAAATGACTTATTTCCAGAATTCTACAAAAATTACTTTTTCCTTTCTCATGAAAAGCGATGTAAACGAACTGTGAGCTTCTTATCAATATTCATTCAGAACTTGATAGAATTTGTCACTGTCATTCTCGGAATGTCGGCATCCGACTGGCTGATATGCAAATGTATGATGTTTCGAGCATGTGAAGGGGAAATTGACGAGGGAGATTTTTCTGGGGTGGGGCCAGAGGGGGAGGATGTGATATGGAGAGATTCCGTAGCAGCGGTGACTGTCGCTTTCGCCTGGTCCTCCGCAGACACCTGCGGCTTGATTCCGTGCGTGCTTCAATGGTGAACTAACACAATCCCTTCCCTGTTTACCAAGAAAATGCTGAAAAAGCAACTCGCTCGGTTTGTTTACCGTCGCGACTAACACAAACCCAACGCCTTTGCAAACAACTCTCTCTACTCCTCGTTGCAAAATATCCTATACTTTTTTTGAGTAAAATATGTTTCCGGCACCCGCACTCTTCAATTTTAAAATTGCCACTCTTTTTAAATTTGCAAGGTTGTCAATTCCAAGTGGTAGTCGTACCAACATTGTCGTACCTATCCTCAAATGACCGGGGTTACCCGTGTGTGAATGCCCTTGTAGGAAACTCGTTACCAAGAGGGAGTAGAGTCTCATTTGAAGAATGAGTCTCCTCTGTTGATGCTAGCTTTTCCACTAACAATAAGGCCTTCCGGTCACTTTAAAATAGATGTATTTCCTTATTAAAATTGATCAAGGTTAAGGATGCTTGAAGGTTCTATCTCTTCATGATTTTAAGGTGCCTGTCTTTATTAAAGGAAATTAAAAGCATTTATCTATTTTTGGGATACTAAGAGACCTCGTGTAGACCAAACTCATATCCTGCCCAGCGGGCACTTCTGATAACAATTTCCTACGCTCCGGGCTTCTCTTCTTGACGATTACTACATTAACTGATAATATTTTTTATTGTCAGAAATTATTTTTCTCTATCGCTGCATAGAATATTGAAATAATCCCCGACCTGAAGAAGATTTTCACAACCAAACTATGACAAACTCCCAGATTGTTTTGAAACTTATACAGTTCAAACTTTTGGTGATTTCGTATTCAGCACAATGACACGTTTGCGATAAAATCGAAAATCGAAAAGAACCTTTCATGTTTTACAGTGTTCATGTTGAGTATGAGTTTCCAAACTTTATATAATGCTAGGCTACATTTCGATGTTCAGGAAAGAGTAGTGTATTTCCATTTGCTGGCCCGCCCTTCCGGAACGTCACGAATTTCTCTTGGGGCGAAAGAACTACTCGCGCATTGACAATGGAGCAAACTTTTAACTTCGCTTTTAAGCTCACTTTTAAACATGTAGAAAATGCACGCTTTTCATTAGACTTCGATCACCTGAAAGAACCTTTATTCCTCGCAAATTATCCATTTCGAGATCTCATATTCAAATTTGATTATAAACCCAGTGTCTCTAGAATTGATAGCAAATCGAAGAAATGAAACACTTGATAGAGTTAAGGGTAGAAACTAGAAATTGCATTAAGTACTGGGAAACTTGCCACTTTGAAGTTAGCGGTGTGTATTTTAATTCAATTATCCGCCCTTCGCTTTGTTAGCTTCTCTCCAATAAGTCTCCTTTGAAATTTAAACAATTTCCACAGTTTTAATATTTTCCTCTTTTCTTTCTTTTCCGTCTTTTACATTCGCATTTCATATAAAGTAGAATATCTATCAATAACTGTGACCTTGAGAAGACCCTGTTATAACTTTCGCTGCGTCAGCAAAGTTGAAGCATTCTTCAGACATTGAGCAAATGGCGTCTCTTTTCAATATCCCTGTCCAATTTTTCAACGCTCCATCTACTGCGGTTTATTTCCTTTCTATATCATTTAAATGACATTTTAGTTAAGTGTCATCAGCATATGGGCCTCTTGTGAAAAAGAGCTTTAATTATTCATGCAAGAACTAATTGTCAGCAGGTGTTGCACCTGCGTGGATTCTTTTTGAGATCAATATCCAAAGACCTCGTGTGTTCAGGTGAATTGTGGCTGAATTCGTGATGAGAGAGAGAGATTAAAAGAAAGGTATGAGTCATCAGTGATGACGACACATAGGGGCTTAGCTAGAAAATGGTTGACTGCACACTATTTCTAAATATAACGGGAACTGTGATTGTGTAGAAATATAAGTCCAGGAAAAATAAATTCCTTGTTTACATCTAGTAAGAACACCAAGTAGACTTTGCTATAAACTCACGTAAAACTTTATGTTGGAAAATTGCTTTTCTAACCATCTGCCTTTTGTAGAAGCCTAAGACAAATCGACAAACGCTCTTCCCTAATCTGATCACTACAGGGCGAGTGGTAGCAGTGATTGCGCGCTACTCTTTTTCGGGTTGATGGCGGTAGCAGGATTTACGGAGCGAAGGGTGCCCGGATGAACGGACTCTCGTTCATACAAGTTTTCCAGAAGACCTTTTTTTTATCGGCGTCTCGTGGTCAGAACAGCAACTTTCCTCGAGCACCTAATCCAATTCTCTCGCGAGTCGCGCACAATGGTCAAAAAGGAAAGGAAAAGGAAAGGAAAGACGAGGGTAAAAAAGGAAGTAAAGAGGAAGTTGGCCGAAGATGGGCAGCCCTTATGGTCCTCTGGCGTGTCTGAGTTCCACTTTAGTTTGAGCTTTGGAATCTCTTATGTTCCAAAAAAATGCTCGAGCAATGAACCTTCTCCAAGTTTGCGGCTTACGGTATCCTTGCACGCTTTCTGATCTTGCTCTTTTTAACTTCTCATTCCTTCCCTCCCGCCGAGAACTTTCGACGCGATATGAAATTTAATAAATAAAAGAATAGTTGGCTGAAGCCTTGGAACGATGACCTACAAGTTTTAGAATAAATTTCGTAAATAAAGCTATTTATTCCGTTTCTTAGATTTTAGTAGCCACTGTTAACAAATACAGAGGTGCCTAATCTTCTTTTTCTTTAAGGTAGAAATAAGGAATCAATATTAAGAGAGATTGATAAGACTTCTTATAGAGGGGTCTAAAAAAGATTAGGACTAGGGGCGATTCCGAGATTGAATTGGGAGGACGAGTAATTATTGATCCTTCAGGAAAAAATATTGTTTTCATTGACGTTCCTTACCTTGCTGTAGTCAATAGAAATCCTAAACAATTGCTGATCAAGTCTCAGATTACTCACCTGAAACAGAAGAAACAACAATCTTTAAAGAGATATATAAAGTAAACAACTTGTTCTATGTATGTATTATAAAGCTGACGTCGATTAATATTATCATTCACAATATTGGCTATATATTGGCTATCGTTTCCAGTTTTGGAATAGCACTTAGCCTTCATGACTCACAGAGAGGAGCTCATTGTACCTATCTGCACACATTGTATAATGCTCGAGGACTATTCATATCGAAAGTTAAGCCAGGGTAGGAAGATCACCCTGAGGGTAGTCGAATGCACACACCCCTTGTGGCCAGAACTCGAAACCCTGGGCCGACCCTGGCATGGCCTGGCCATGCAAAATGAACCGGGGGTTGTTAGATTAAACTCCAACCCCTCATGACGCCCCGGATGCCCATGACGCCACGCTGGGTTAAAAACAGACAGGAAGAGCATGAGTCACCTCACACGAAGGTCGTGAACTACTCTCAAATTCGATCAAGCATTACATTCTCTAACCTTCGGACCTTGGGCATTTTTCTCAATGTCACTTCCTTTCATTCGAAAAGAGTTTTACTCAAGGAAAAGTAAAGAACTGTGCTATCATAAATCTCGAGTCCCACGCGGTAAGATAATCACTCCATGGACCCATAACTTGTTTAAAGTCAAATAATAAGTTTGAAGTTTAAAGCCATTTTTAAAAAATTTGACAAATCCTTTACTTTTGAAATAGGTAGGACCGATTCTCTGATTCAGAATCCTCTTTTGATCGATGTTCCATAGAAACCGGCTCTCTCTACATTTTTGTCATTCATTCACAATTTAAATTCCGGTCACGTGGCCGGGAACTTGAACCAGACTGAGCGTGACGTCATATCGAGACAGTAAACGAGAATTCTTCGCTATACGTGAGTTTCAAGAAAAACTAAACATACCAGGAGTCAAAAGCCCCAACTTTAGAAGGCATGTTTTACTTCTGGTATTTGTTGGTCTGCATTGATTTGGTATCGTATTCTGCAATAGAATTTTAAAACTTGAGGGGTTTCTTCTCCTGCAGTGGTTTCAAGTGTCGCAGGGAATGCAAGACTCTCGTTCACCCCAATTTTGTCAATCTAGGTTTCTATCTTCCAGAAAAAGAAAACCTCGGCATTATATCAAGTTTAAATCGAGTTTTTCAAAATCTGCTGTTATTAAAAATCTCTGCTAGTTAAGATCAAGAAGCAAGCCTTAATTATTATATATTACATTATACTTTGTATATTCGAACGTTGCACCCTCTTCCAAGCAGAAAACATCTTCAGATTTATTATCAGCAAACGATAAAAGCGATAGGAAGCTTTTAGCGAAGATGCGAGGATCTTAACCCAGTATCTGAGGGCGAAACTCGAGGGTGATGTTAGAAGTCTGAAAATTATTTCACCAACGCCATCCAAGAAGCTTTAAAACATTTTACGAGCGAGCTTCTCTCGTGAGTCAACATTTCGTCTTCTGAGTAACTGATCTCGGTTCAAGAATATATTTTATGCTCAGATGAAAACTAATCACGCTTTCATCAAATTAGTTTTCATCTAATATTTGATCATTTTCCCCGCACATGATGGACGTGATTGCAAAATGAGTGGGACGTGTTTGGCAGAAGCCTTACCCTGCTCTAATTAAGCTGCTTGATAAATATGACTCAGATTCGACCGGAAGGGTGGTACATGCCAGAAGTCCCCCTGTACGCAGTCCCAATGCTATTTTCCGATTGGCTAGTACTCGTAATTGAAGTCAGAGCCCCTCAAAGATTTGACTCCGCTCGCAAATGATCATATAAAGAGCAACATCAGGGTGCTATAAAGTTATCAGGGCGCTCAACTGAAGTTACTTAGTGGCAAGGAGTGCAGCCGCTGGTTCTGATCAGACTTGGAGTGCAATCCACATTGGTCAATAGATTTGAGGCTATTCCATCATTTTCACACGGGTGACGTGGCACGAGTCAATGGACTGAGACCCTATGTCGAGCCCTATGTCCCTATGAAAAAGTGAACATAAGGGTCTGAATCATTGGGTCTATCGTTGTCTCAACATTAGGACAATCGAAATATCGTGTCACTTCATGCGGCTAACGTGTTAAATGACAAGGCGTGTTCCATATCACAAAGTGCTAGGGTAACACTTGTATGAATCACTATTATCTCGCAAAGAATGCATTATATTTGAAATCTAGGAATTGAAACTAATACTCATACTCTTTCAAACTAATACTAATAGGATTTCTGTCAGTAATCTAAATGCAAGTTTTTCAATTTAAAACTTTTTCAATATTGGTAAAAGTAAAAAATTCACCCTTGCAAAAATAACTTTCTGGCAAGTTGCACAATGTGTTATATTGATGCTCATCATGTTGCATAAACTTTCCACATGTATGCACATGTACGCACCCTTCTTTGTCTTGTCTCCTGCAAAACCATTGACTCCATTAATCTACTTCTTTCGCGGCAAAGGAATTGTCCACTTACGTATACCCTGAACCTTTTGCAGACGAGACCTTTTCTACAATAGGGCAGCGATCCTCGATTTTTATGACTTGGAACGTGTTCGGGACAGTTACGATCAGTGATTTTACTCCGGGCTGTGGGTTTTGAAAAGACATTGCTGGCGTAGTAATGATCTCTGTGATAGCCGAGACTTATAAAGGCAAGATCGTTAAAAAAACACTCAACTTTAATGAGTCACTTACTTTTCATTGTTATAATGCTTTTTATTTGTTTTTGGATGTTTTATTTGCTTTTGGACGTTCTATTTGTAATTTTATTTTTCATCTGCAACAGGAAAGATTTAATTAACGTTGTTTCTCTTCACTCAATCAGCGTCATATGCTTTCGTTATATATTGATACTGTGAGGACGGTTGCATCACAGAGGCTTCAATTATGAACTAATTACTACGCTCTGTACAAGCACGGGGCAATTGCCCCAACGCAACGACATCTGCAGTGTATGTTCCACTGACTGTGCTTCCGTAGAGTCGTTAGTTGCCTAGACCATGTGCTACATGCAGCCAACATGGGTGCCTTCCATTTTCTGATGTCTCAAAACTGACTTTAATAACAGGAGGGTTGGTACCCAGTAAATTGTATCCGGATGTTCCGCTCTAGTGCAATCACATAATAGATATGGACTCCAGAACCCAGCAAAATCTCTTGATGGACATACATTGCAATTTACACTTTCCAAACAAATTTTTGAAAATTTTTAACAGTCTTTGAAGTTCTCAACTTTTACACCTCGAAGAAAGGAAAAATCTACTCGATGACGTTTCAGGACGATTATTTATAGCAGGCGTTAATATATGTGTGAAAAAAGAGTAGTGGGTTATTCTTCCGCTTTCCACGTGCGAGAACAAATGCCCACACGTTATTCAAGTATTCAGTTGGTTTCGACGCGATGAAGGTTCGACGTTATGATAATAAGGGGGGAACGAGCAACATTAGCAAGATTGATATCGAATTGTTACTTTGAGCATTCAAGCTCAGCTTGATGGATCGCCTACTTCGAAAACGCCACACTTTTTTAAATTCCCGATTGCAAAGCTTTTCACTTACAATTCAACAATTCAACTTAATGAAATTCAACAGTTTTTGCAAGAAAAGCATCAGTTATTGAAAAGCCCCTCTTCTGAAGTAATCACGACATTGAGTAACCAAGAGTCATTAAATGACGAGCACTCTGCTCGATACGTGCGTGAATGCAATTTAATTGCAGGAAACTCTGACCGATTGACCAAACTCCATTCATGATATTTAGGGACGTTTGTCCAGAATGAAGTTAATCTCACTGTTTCCGGAGTGGAGAGAAACTCAGATTCAGCGATAGTCGCCACCCAATCATGCTAAAATTAAATCTTTCGCACAATGAATGAATTCAGTATAATATACGACGCTAGTCATTCCGTGAAATGAAACGAGGAACATGTTAGTGTAATTGTGCCCACTACCCGCATCAAACAAACATTGTGCACATCGAAGCCTGAAATTTATGAAGGTACTTCATTTACTGGTAGAATGATTCATTATTATGTAGTTGTGGTCAAAAACGCTATGCGCTAATGGCCAATGCGGTGAATGGTCAATGCTCGAGAGCATTTATACTCTTGAGCAAGTATACTTGAATGTGACGATAATTATTTACTGGAGAGTGAATGGAGTACATAGATTTGTGCTGCGTGTCTTCGGATCCAACAAGCTAAATCCGGAATGTTTAAATGTTTATGACCAACACCTCTGCTTCCCAGATCGATGACCTTTACTCGTGTTCGATATGGTAAAAGGGCAGACTAATGAAAGATGAAAGTTCAAGAAACAAGTTTATGAAAAATGTTTTACCGATACGAGCAATTAAATAACATGCATACCAGTGAATTTAAAGCCTTCGGATTTAAAAAAAAAAAAAAAAAAAATAGGGGAAAAAAAGAGAGTTCGCTGAAGTGCAATCGGGAAAGCAATCGGATGTCCGTAATCGCTTTAATCTTCCCCTAGCAATGCCCTTGTGTGTTTATGAATTTTTTTATAAACTGACGTGTACATGGCATGTAATCAAAAACGGGAGAAATGACAGCGACGTCACTCGTGACGAAAGAGTCATAAATGAAACCATATTGACAACTATCGTCCTACGATCATTACTATCCAGGATGACTCATCGCACCACCCCCATGTATAGAGTGAATACTGAGCAAACAAAAGAAAGAGAATGATAAAGATAGCCTTTCTATATATAGATCAAACATTATTGAAATGACTCATTTTTTTCCAATATTTAATTGTATACTTAATTCCTTAATTGCTTTGTTACTAATTTTAGGTAAATGAGAAACGTGATCTTTAAATATTTCTGGTGTTTTACTTTCGCTATCAAATGAAAATCTCAGATGTTCGGCGCGCCGTGAACGCGATTTTCAAGCGCATCAAGTATTCTTAAGGTCCTTAGATTGAGAGTCAGAGAACTTTTTTGCAAAGTTTTTAATCCGTAAAAAGAAGAACGATTAAGCGATTTACAAGCATGCCCTTCACAAAAGATTATCCGCTCTACGAATCTGAAATTCAGTTTGAAATGCTATATTTGTTCATGCGCATTTAATATATTTAAAGATTGTTCGATCGAAAGATTATGTAATTATTATCCAAATTAGAATGCTTTGTATTCTGAGAAACATTCATCCTTCTCGGAATAATATTCTATTCAGAATAATAACAAAGCATCGAGATGTAAACAGCATAACAGACAATAAAAATCTAGAAATAAATTCTTAATTTAAACCGAAAGCCTGGGGCATTACTATTTCCATTTTACGTAACAATTTACAAACTGAATTTATTACTCCATGAATGGAATTCAATTTCACTAATGCAGATTTTTGATAAAATCGAAGAGATGAAAATAAACTGGAATAACAGGATTGCTAAGAGAAAAATAGGAAAAGATTTGAAGATACTTTTTCAAACATTGATGTTGCTTTTATAATCAAGGTCAGGAAAACATGGAGAGAAATGATGGATTAAAATTATAATTTTAAGAAGCAAACACGCGAGAAAACGAGCATGCTATGTTTGCGTTTCATTAGTAAAAGCAACCAGACTGAATTTCACACACCTTATTCATTCAGAGTTTCATTTAACGTTAGTTCAACCACTGGAAATTTAGACGTTACGGGACACTAATTGTCAGCAAAAAACTATTTCGACATTTTAATTAAAAGTAATGATTCTTCCGGTGTCAATTAATATTCCACTTTTGTTAATACCATTCCATTTAATTTTTTGCTTTTTCATAGAAGAAGCTTTGGTGGTGACAAAATAAAGTTACCAAAAAAAGGTTTCTTTGAACATATGACATGATTCAGGTCACCTAATATTCATACATTTTATTAATTAATTAATTAATGCTTCCTCAATGAGGACGTAAATAATATTTACTTCCAGGAAGCAAAGAATTGAATGAGCACAAAACTTAATACAACTTCACAGCTAGTTTGACTTGATGAAGTTTTAATTAACTCATCTATGTTAAAACTGCCACTCCAATTTTGGAAGGGAAGATCGTCTTGAGACCTTGGACCGTAGTAAAAAAAACTGAGAAAAAATAATTACGTCTTTAGTTGTGTGAATGAAAACCGAGTGGTGGGTAAAAAATGAAGAGAGAAGGTACACTACATTCAGTAACGACCCTTTGACCACGAAAAAAAAATTAAAACAGATAAAAAGAGAAAATAGATAGTTTAGTTAAAATTTTCTTTCAGTGGGTCTGCAGTCTGCATTGCACAAGTTATCGAACTTTTCTGTTGGAAATGGGAATCCATCAAATTCGCTTTCTATAACAGCACGACTTGGAAGCTTTCCAACTTCCGGGATGGATTGGTGCCTACTTTTCTTCGGTGTTAAGAAAAGAGGAAAAATTAGAGAAGTTGAGAAAAGCTTGCTGATTGACTTGTCTCTCGAGATCAGTTTTTAGTTGGCTCTTACCTTCTACAAAAAAGTTGGCTCAGATCATTCTATTCTGTTGTTCAATGTTTCCATTCCTTTTTTCTTTTTCGAATGATGTTTGATGCACTCATAGTTCTCGTCTGGAGTTTATAGACTGAAGGCTGAATGACTAATTTCGTCATTTTGTCTGTCAATGCCTTCACTATGACTCAGGCTATTGTTAATCTAGAGGTGGGTCAGAGTTTGTCTTTCTCTGAACGTTGATCTTATAATTTACACATTTCGATCTAAATCAAACAATTCTCAAACACAAGAAAACCATCCGATATCCGGAAGAATCATTGCCTCAACTGCTTGGTCTGGTATCATTATTCAAGATAGATATCAATCAAAATCCTTCATTCATTTTCAACCTCCAATGCGTCACAGACTCAGCTTACAGCTCACAGTCCTCGTGGAGATGACTCACGCTGCTTAATACCGACGTGGCTACAGTTGCACGGAAACATACTCGGTACGGTCGATGCCGCGGAGAGACCTTGTAAATCCCGATTAATGCATGTCCTGGATATTTTTAACATTGCACACGATTACGTCCTAATCGGGCTTGGCATTCTCGAATCATGCTGATTCCCATGAGAAAAAATGCCTTTTGATTCATCAGTTGGTTAATTTATTCACCCATTATTTGAACTCCAAACAGAAATTAAAGTGGGAACTTCCAGAGATGAAAAAATAGCAATTCTCTCATCAAAGAAGCCACCTCCATGAAAAAAATTAAATAAAAGAAAAATAAAATGTGGTACAATCATTTTTCTTTTTCCTTCCACTTCCTCAGTTTTTAACGCTCGGCTACTCAAACGTTCGACCGCAAACGAAATTAGAGAACACAAAAGGAATGAAAATGTAGTGTGGAGAGGGCTGGATAAAATACGCAGTCCAAAATGCCCACTTTTGGTGGCATAGCGCGAGGGTTCTCGTGCGGGAATCCTTCTTTCGCCTTTTTATCCCGTTTTAGTCGTCCCTTTCCCTCATCCCCTCGCCAGAATAAATATATTGCGTATAGGTATGCCATGTAGAGAAACTCTATAGTAATACTCTCCAGGATACGATATTCTCGCACAGGACAGAGGACCCGGAACGCGAAGCGCTTACACGAGAATGTTATTTACGTCTGTGTTCGTATAGCAAGGCCTCATCTGCATCGCATATACTGGGTGTCCAGACTTCAATATTTGCTCTTCAGTTGAGGAGAGCACGAGAAACTAGACAATAAAATTTCGTATCGGGCAAAAATTTTCTACGATTATTTGTTTTTGAAATAGGAGCGATTGAATTTTTTCACCGTGGACTTCTAAGTGCAATTCCAGTGGAAATCAGGGTGGTCACAAGATTCAATTTTTCAATTTTACTGACATTTCCCTGACTTTTCCCTGAAATTGAAAATTTATACGTATTTTTCATAATGATAGTATTGAAATTTTTCAAAAATTTCATATAATATCACTTTAAATCTCTTAAAATTTTAAATCACTTCACAATATTTAATATTGGTAAAAATCTTTCGAATTTACAACAACTTTGGAAAAAATTCTCTTAATATTCATTGAAATTTCTTGAAATTCCTAGACACATCTTAAAATTCCACTAAATCCCTTCAATTTCGTTAATATTTCATGAGATCCCTTCAATTTTCACGAATCTATTTGAAATTCCTCAAAATCCTTTGAAATACTTTCAATTCCACAAAAAACTTTAAAATCTTTTAAAATTCTAAAAATCACTTAAAGTTTCCTGTAAACCTTGAAAATTCCATAAAATATTTTCAGAACCTCGTGAAATATTGTAAAATTCCATAAAATTTTTAGAAAAGCATAAAAATCTCGTGAAATCCTTTAAAATTTCTCAAGGAACTTTAAAATTCCTTAAAATTCTTTCAATTCTCTAAACTTCCTTAAATCTCTTACAATTTCATGAAGTCTTTTTAAAATTCATGAAATAAATAAAAAAAAACCCTTCAAATTTATTAATATTCGAGTTAATATTTCATGAGATTCCTTCAATTTTCAAGAATCTTTTTAAAATTCCTCAAAATAATTTTAAATACTTTAAATTCCACGGAAAACTTCAAAATCTTTTAAAATTCATAAAAAATTTACAGAATCTCTTAAAAGGCACAGAAATTTCTTTAAATTATTGGAAACCTATTGACATCCCTTAAAATTCGCTAAAATGTTTTGAAATTCCTAAAAACATCTTTAAATATCTTAAAATTCCATGAAATCCTTTTCAATTATTTTTAAAAATCGTTTACAAATCATAAAAATCTCGTGAAATTCATTAAAATTCCCTAAAGTGCATCATTAACACCTCTAAAAAAAACTCTTGAAATAAAAAAATCTCACAAAATCTTTTAAAAATAAAAAATGACTTAAAATTTTTTTTAATTCTATGAGGACTATTAAAATTCCTTGAAATCATTTTTAAAATGTCAAAATTACTTTCAATTTTTACAAGCTTCTTAAAATCCTTCAGAATTCCACAAAAAACTTTAAAATCTCTTGAAATGGACAAAAATTTCTTTAAATTATTGGAAACCTATTGATATTCCTTAAACTTCTTCAAAATCTTTAATAAATCATAAAAATATTATAATAAAATTCTTTAAAATTCCAAGAGGAAAATTGAAATTCTTTAAAATCACTTTAAAATAATAAAAATTTCTTAAAATTCTTACAAGCTTTTAAAAATCCTTTTAAATTCCACGAAAATATTTATAATTCTTTAAAATCTCTTAAAATTTCATGTAGTCCTTTTAAAATTCAACTAAATCTTAAGAATATTATACAAATCTCTTGTAATCGCTTAAAATTCCTAGAAACCGTTTAAAATTAGAGAATCACAGAGATTACCTGGTAATTATTTATAATCCTTCGAAATCTTTGGATCGTTTCTAAAATTTGTTAAATAAATTATAAAAGTTATATATGTAATACGACAAAAATAACTTAGTTAACATAAATATGAATTTCTATTTTCCCTGACAATCACTCACATTTCCTTGACATTTTCCTGAATTCCCACCCTGGAAATTGACGTAAAAATCCACGTGAAATTGCACTTAGAAATCCAGCTAGAAATCCACGTGAAAATCTACTTGGAATTTACTCCATTTGCCAAATTCACTGAAATAGTAAACCGGACATACATTTGAAAAAGGTTCTTTTGTCTGGGAACACCCTATATACTATACCTATATATCTATATACAATATAAAGTTTATTTTCCTGAAGTGACTCACTGCTTTTACCATTTGGAGGTACGAACTGCAGAATGAACTCTGAACGAAAAGTCAAGGAATCTTAGTCAACGTTTACACGAGACAGTACGGCGAAAGGTCAGCTAGCGTAAAAAAGAATGAAAAGGACAGCTTGGGATCAAAGTTTTGCCTTGAGATCACACAAGGCATTTATTTTTTGCTGAGTCATGATAAATTCGACTGAAAACACTCAATGAGTATCTCTTACGCAGGTGCGAATCATTCATTTCGTCGAAGGAATTGATTCTTTTTATTAAATCATCGAAAGGATCCTTTTGTGAATCAGATAGCTATTTTTTATGAGATGATCCTCTCTGACCTAATGCAAATTGATTTTCAGTCATCCAAATGGTTCAAGTTTAAAGTTCAAACCTTGATAGATTGCTTCCAACTTGAATACATACATAATCAATACAATTATACATATCTAATCTGAATATTTCCAAATTAGACTGAAAACTGCATTTTGAAGTTGGAAATGCAAATCAGCTGAATCCTAAATAAAGATTAAGATTCAAAATTCACGATCATGAAAACCAAAACATGATACACATGTCCTCTGAGTCACTCTCATATTTATAAGCCAAAAACAACAATTTTGCTCCCTGTCTTTTTTGGACTCTAAAAATAAATCCAGCCCAAATATAACAATTTACTACTCGATAGTAAAAATTCGCCTGATTCGTCGATGCAAAGTTAGAGAATCGCCTGGCGGTCTTATTGGTCTTAAATTTAAAATCGGAGGACAACTTTAGAAAGCATGAGTCACAAGCAGTCACATGCGTTCGCGTGACTCAGGCATGCTCGACTATATATAAACGCATCTTACGCAGTAACAAGATAACTCGCATTTTTACTCCACATAATTTTCCAAAAAGGATCCAATTAAAAAAAAAATGTTTAGAGTTCATTTTTTAATGTAATCCCAGCAATTAAATCATTTTTTGATCATGGGATTTTGATTTTAGGCTCAGAATATTGCTCATTAAATATTTTGGGCCCAGAGTGTTGCTCATCAAATATTTTGGGCCCAGAATATTGTTCATTAAATATTTTTCATCCATAATCTGTAGGAAAGTATTAAATTAGCTTTCGAATCGAAACCAATTTCAAAAATATTAATATCAATGATTGCTCAAATAAGTGCATTTAGTACACATTGTCTCGAGTCAATATAAAAGTACAATTGATGAATATAATGATTATGACTTTCCAAGAGGTCAGTCCCTCTTCCATATGGGGAATCCGATTTGTCACAAGTATAATACTCGACATAAGTTACTTCACATTTTTCATTCGACGTTTCCTTGAATATGACGCATGAGTAGCATAAATTTATCACACTCGTTGCGTATTCTCTGTTTATAAGCCATTACTTTCAATGATAGACTGCAGGCAGTATTATTCTGCATGCTTCAATATTTACAAGCATTGTCTCTCCCCAGAAGTTCATACAGTAAAGATAAAGGGTCGTCTTTTTAAATGTGTGTGTTTTGTAAAGAATGGAAAAAATTGTCTATTTACACATTAATATTATCACATATATACTGGATTGATGAATATAAAACAGGCTTGAAAAATGTAAAAGCGATATCAGGTCATACTGGTTGGAAGTTTAGGGTTTACTGAAGATATTTTTAAACCTTTGAACTCGCTTATCCAGTAACAGTTTACGGTGGACTGAAAATTAAATAAAATGATAAACTAGATATATCAATAATGTGAGATGAAAATGAGGGGTACTTAATCAACTAAAAAGACACCAACTTAAAAAGAAGGGCTTAACTCGAGAAAATTCGACGACTGAGGAGAAGAAAGACCGAAAACAGGGGGTGAAAGAACAAAGGGTGAGAAGAGTCTTGTGCCAAAATGCTTTTGTTTTGTGAGCATGAATTTACTTAATAAAATTTCTAAATGAATTGCGACGGCTTGAAAAGAGATTTCTCCAGTAGCTTCACTTTCCACTTTCCTATTTCTCTAACGATTATTGCATTTTGCATTACAAAGCATAAGCAAGTCTCTTTGCTCGTCAATGCTTAATGTACAGGGTGACACGTCGCGCCAACTTTCATCAATAAACAGAACGTAATTCTGCGAATTAGAATAATTATTCGCAGAATAATTATTGCGAGTATAATACAACAATGGCAATTAAGATCTCGAGGAATTACGAATCCCTTTATCTCATGAAAAGGGGAATTATAGATTATTACTATTGCTTTCAAGAAATTCAATTTTAATTGAAAATTTAAAAATTAAAGATACTGAAGTTTTTTTGCAAAATACCTCTTGCTACATCACAATAATTTTTATCATAAGAAATCGATAAAACTTATTTCTTTCGTCTTGGAAGCAGTGTCCGATAACAATTCCACTTGTTTACGTATTTGTCGTATCTACATCTTTCATTATCCAGTGTAAAGTGTTTTATTTCTTATCACGTATGCATTCATTAACTAATTATCTGCCAGAAAATGCCAAGTTTCATGCTGTATTATCAAATCTCATTTAATCTCCAGTATTTCACGAAATAAAATAGCAATAACTTCGCCCAATTGCTTACACTGAGAAAAACAGAATCCTAAGGTTCAATGTTAAAATCTTAGATTATAATCCATAACATCTAGATATTTAACATCTATCATCCTTTTGAGATTTGATCAAAGATACAGAAAATTTATGTCGTTACAGAGAAAATCTATTAGATATTTTTTTCAACTAGAGTTTTGCCCCTTAACTCTTGAATAAATAAATAAATGGGCATAAATTTCTCTTTAAGCATTGAATGGAGTCCAGTCATGTTTGGATATAAATTTATAGCGCTGGTTATTACCATACTTCTGCCTACACTCAGCTACAGTCCATGCAACGGGATAGTTTTTAAAGCAGGTACAAGTCTGCGCCTCGTATGATTTTTTGCAGACTCCAAACGACATTTTTGTCGAGGTCCTTTCAGTTAGAGAAGTTGGAATTTGTTCTAAATGCATAAACATTTGCGCAACACTCCACTCAGTCATTCTATGGCTCACACTATATGATAGTTATTATTCCGAGCAGAATTTACTAGATTTAGTTCATGTGTGAGGGAAAATAAAGCCTCGAGTCCTGCAGCATCCTGCTAAACGTTATAATGAAGTCGAGTTCAGGTTTAGAGTCATTCGTGCAAGAGAACAACGAACGAGCCCGAGGGAGAACTGGGTTCATTGTCCCACATATTTACAACCTCAGGTTGATCATTACTTTAAGTCAAAATGTAAGTTTTGTGTGTACTTTTACACCTGGACTTACAGTGGTATCTCTTAATTAAACCTTTTCAATTTTAAACTCAATTTCAACGAAGAATCGTGCAGAAAATAAAAGAGCTCTTTTATTTTCTGCACGATTCTAGGATATTTAGATTGAGAACAAGTGATTCGTTTTCTCTGTTTTAGATTTTTCTGTTTCTTCACTAGCTGAGTCAGAGAATTATGTAAGAAAATGTAGAGAGAGTGGACTCAGTTGGAACAGCAATGATACACGGAAAGAATAGTATTGTTTCATAAAAAAAGAAAATATGAAGCAATTTTGGATTTAAAGCCTTAAAAATACTACAATTTATATAACGTTTATAAACATGTGTCAGATAATCTATTGTTCAATTTGCCTTCTCAGATGTAATTTTATGATCTGTACCATTATCATTCCCGAGATGATGAATGATGCTTAATGTTTTTGTTGAGGGTGGACGAGGATTATAGGAGTGAATAAATGCTGGATTAATGGATTAATCATATTTAATGAAAGACAAATCCCAAAAAATACTAGAGTCGCCTATGATTAATAATGTAAAATGTGGATGTCATCGATGACGAAGAATTTACAGACCAGTTTTGCTAAGATTTCTGCAATAATAACCCAGATAATTATTTAAAAGATGAAGTTTAGTTATTTGAGACTACATTCCACGATGAAAACATGGATCTTCTAGCATAGAATATGGCCAATCACCAGTGAAACTAGTATGTTAATTTATGAAGTTAGCATGATGAAGAAAGTAATACATAAGTAGACATCGAAAAGGCCGTGAAGCCGGCAATTCCTATCAGTGGAAATTACTAACCTGACTGGAAATAACACTCGGTGGATAGTAGAGTTTGAAAGAGCTCATATTAAAGATTGTCACTTCCTTTTCGCAACGCAATAACTTTATAGCTACTCCGTTACTTTGCCTGGGTGTCACATGCAGAATTGCAAACTCTTCGAAGCACTGTCGACATTCGTCACTTTAAAATATGAAATCTGTTACTTTCCATTCAAGATCCCAATAAAAATAGAGTTTTAAGCATCGAGGCTTGTGCTCTATTAAAGAATGAATACTGTACTCTTAAAGACTATACTTTTAGAGTTAGAATCGATTCTAACGACACGAATACACACGAGCTAAGAATACATAACAAGTTCGCGTACAGACACAAAAACATCCGAATGACTCACGCGCTACAGGTATATATGTAGCACGTTTTATTAGAACACATACAGGTATACTTGTATGCTAAATAATAAGATACGATTTTTCAATGAGAATAACTCTTTGCTCGTGGAGCTCAGAAAACGCGTCCGACACTTGCTAAGTGCAACTAAACAATGAGGAACTGGAGGAACTCTTGAAATCTCGTGTTGTGGGAATGACTCATCGGCATAGGATAGAGAGAGCACGAAAATAACTGTTCTCTGTTCCGTGCACGCCTGACCGATGGAAAGGAATCCCCAGTGATGACTCACCTTTCAGGGACGCGTCGTTAGTCGGCAGCTGCTGGAGGTTGTTAGTTACTGGCACACGCAGTATTCAGTAAGCAGAGAGAGGGCATAGAGTGTACACTGTATGTATGATTGACTGAAGTGTAAATGAAAGCACGAGTAAATCTTGGATGACGCGGCCTAGCCGCTCGAGTTGTCGGTGTGGACTGCAGAAAACACCGCAGACGTTTTCACAGACCTAGGGGAGACTGGATGACATCATCGCGGGCCAATAGAAATACGAGGCAGCCGCGGCTGCGCTCCCGCCGGCGGGCGGACGTCGAGCCGGCCCTGCTAGCGATATATCGCAATCGATTGCGAGAAGGCTAGAAAGAGAGAGAGAGAGAGAAAGATATATATATGTATAGAGTGTGTGTGTACAGTGTAGAGTGAGCGCAGCTGAGCAAGGAAGCAAGGAGTACAGTTTGCTACGTCACAAAGTATACGCAAGCGATGTGAGCCCACCCTGGTGTCGAGAGAGGAAAGCACTTTGAGAACAAGCGGGAACTAATCGAGATTGAGTTTCATTGAACCGGTGTGCCGTCTGCGGAGCGAAGAGTAGAAGAGGAGAGTATAAAGACATGTCAATATGAAAGGCAGTGCGATTTTCAAAAGCGGGGCTTCACCTTTTCACCTGGCTTGTGCTGATTCTGATTCACAGATCTCGAGGATGGAACTGGGTTGGAACGGATTAGCTGAACTTCGTATCATTAGAATGTGTATAGATGTCTGTCTTTCAAGATAGGCGAGAAATAGGACACTAAGGTGTAAGGAAACAATCTGTGACTTGTAAAATGTAATAAATGTGTATTGTATTGTTTTTGGAATAAAAATATATAAAGAATATAATTGTGTTATAATTTTTGTAGAAATATTTTCAGCGATGAAGGCCATGTGACATTTAGAAAATTTTTCGATTTTATTGATTTTCAGTTATACCAATTATTCTCCCAAAAAAATGAATATTTTGCCTAGACATTTTAGGGAATGATAGAGAACATTGAAATGGTGGTTTATTGACTCCGTTTAGTTCAAATCATGAAAAAAAATTCTACGAGTTTATTTGTAAAATATTTTTTTTCTCATTTAACGGAATGAGAGTCAGTAAACTTGCCTTAATATGTTTTCTAACTTCTCCGAATTCATTTTTGTGAACAAAATTTTGAAAATATTTGAAGTGAATATGAAAAAAAAATGTATCTATTATGAAAAATGAAGCCAATTTACTACTACTAACATTTGAATATGGCAATTCGTAATATACGCATTTGAAAAAAGAATTCATAGTTCGTTTTGAAAGAGCACATTACAGGTAAACAAAAATACTGAAGACATGGATTCTTATATAGGATCACCTCCAAAGCCACATGAATCTCGATTTGAGAATATTTTAGCATACTTGAAAATATTTCTGAAAGGGAGGGTATTGTCTGCATGGAAAGTAACTGTCTCAATGTCTTTCGCAAATGCCAAACAACGACCTGTTCAGTAATACACTCATATTCTTTTGAGGCTTTCGGTGAGGTTTGAGGAATGGTCAAATTATGCAGCATATTGGAAGAAGCTATGAGACCTGTCGTCCCCTAAGTTCCAGAAAATTTTAACCGTAAAAGGTCTGCATCTCGTCGAATCGTTGCTTCATAGCTTACAGGGAATTTCGCGACTTTCCGGAAAAGCTTGAAGACTGATCGTGCCATGGAACGATACATGTATTCGAATCAATCTCGAGCAAATCACTACAGATATTGTACTTTCCGCTTACAACTCTGCGTTTCATGTTGCCATCGATCAAGGGGGCTCTCACCTTTCCTTCAGTGGAAACTGGAATAGAACTTTTCAGCAACCTAGACTTATTCAGTTTAAAATTGCTTCTGTCAATAATTTTATTTTCCTCCAATATATTTATTCAGTAGAGTATGAAGTTCGACTGTTAGTTTTTTTTTATAGTTATAAAGGCTTAACCCGCAAGAGAAACCTATCAAGAATAAACTAACGGCATCTCCACATAAGGTGGTTTCTAAGCCAATAAGGAACATTCGTATATGAGAGCATTCGTGTGTTGACCGGAATAGAGAACAAAAACAAAAAATCTCATTAGCTGTACATTGACCCTTTTACCCTCTATTTTCATCCTTTCTTTCGCTCTATTGAAATTGCAACAAAATATATTAATCTAAAAAGTAATATACAAAAATCATGAGGGGTTCTTGAATTATCATGAAAACAGTGGAAGCTTCTATGGTTGTATGACATACGTGACTTATGGTCATAGCGGATATTACACCCTGCATCCAGGGATTCAGATATCTTTGATGTGACATCGCAGGAGGGTTTTAAATGAGAGAAGGTCGTAACGAGCTGGTGTTGAATATCATACGAAAGCATACAGCAACATCATGTTACCCCATTTCCAGAATTCGTACTTTTGCGTAAAAGTCGCAGAATTTAATAACACTTAAATTTAAATGCAATTTCCGTCGGACGTATACGACTCTTTCAATTTAAGTTGGGAATCTCAACCTGTTAAAATGCTTATTTCATGTTAAGGAAGAAAATGACATTAATATTTTAAAGAAAATAAGGAAAAAAACTTTGTTAAGTGAGTCGATTCTATTTTTCTGCAATTTTGATAACATGCTTGATAAAAGGATTAATTCTTCAATCCAAATGAGTTTCCATTAATTAATGCAGTCACGTAAGAATGAAATTTATCATATTAGCCCTTGAACATATGTATTTAATATAGAAATATAAGCAACAGTATCTTCTGTGGAATTTGTAACTTTATATTCATTAGCCAATCAATTATTCATCCCCTTTTTATTAAAACTGAAATTAAATTTTACTTGGTGATGTTTTATTACGTGAAAAAAATAATAGCAAATAACATTTTGATAACAATAAAAAGCCCCGAATTGTAGATAATGAAATGCCTAGTATCCAATCATAATTTCACATCTGGCGTTGTGTTTGGTTAAATAATGAACAAGGTTTGAATAATAGTCAACAATTTTGAGAAGGTAAAGTCATTTTTATCATTCTGAAATACTTCATCTGATAAGACCACGTCACCTGCCTTACAACAGATAACAAAACTTGTGACAGTAAGTTTCTAGCATTCTCCATCTGGAAGTATAAACGCACGCAAGAAATTAACATTTTTCCAGTTCAAGTGTCTTTTTATAAACTTTTAATTTAAGGAATACAAAGAATTGATAACAGTGTTGATTTGAAATTCACTTCAGATTTTTCTCGTTGTGTACAAGGAAATAATCTCTTGTAAGTACAGTATTTTAAAAAATCTAATTTTTAGTATATATATATATATATATATATACAGGGACACCCTGTATATTTTGTTCCCCAGATAATATCTACTGCAATTATTTTACTTTGTTTATAAAACTATTAAAATAGATCTAAAGAACTAATATTTATTAAAGTTATACAGGCTAATAATACATAGAAAACATTGCATTATCGCTTTATTTACGTAAAATCTTATAATAATAATCTTAATTTATAATTTAATTACTCAATTTACTGAGTAGAATATTTTTAAAATGTCCTCTCATCGTTTTCTGTTAATTGATGTGCAAATTCCAGAAAGAATGGGTAATCCCGAGATTTACCTTCGCAATCATGAATCCGGTTATCAGTGTACTTGCATTGCTATATTGTCACAATGAATCATTGGGGAAAAATGTTAAAAATTCGAATTCAATTTTCCTCAACATGAAAATTCTGTAACATGAACTTTTATTATGAAATATATAATATTTTTAATAATTTTTGCAGACAATGGACCACTTGTATCCGAGTCTGGAGGAAAAATGTAGGACCGAAGGACTTTGTCCAATATGCATGATGGAGATGGAACTCACGCCTAAATTTTCTTGTGAGAATAATCACATATTGTGTCACCGTTGCAAGCCCTATTATTTCTCCTGTCCAAAGTGTCACTCACCGATTAATATTGAAATTGCCTCTGCGGAGATGAACCCTTATGGCCCTCCACATCCAGTCCATTTTATGCCACATCAAATGCCACAACCTCATGCTAACTATCCTACGCATATGCCTATGCCAATGCCTAGTGCACCAATTGGCGATGATTTTCACGAAAAGGAAAGACAATCTTGGCGTCCATCTCAGCCAACAGAAGATCAGGAACTTATTCCTTGTGCTTATACTCGATTTGGATGCTGGGTTAAATTTCCAGAACATTTGAGAGATATTCATGAATCCAGGTAATTAAAATTAATATTTTTTTCATTTTAATTTTTTTATCGACTAATAACACATACAGTTTCTACTTTACCGACTGACATCACAACCGGTTTCTGCATTACCTACTGATGGTTTGGCAGGTGCCTACATTACCAGCTGTCGGTATCGCAGATTTATACATTTACTGTAATTATTAAATGTTTGCAGGTGCCAATTCCAAAACTTTGATGCCGATCAATCGTGCAATTTGCCTTCGGATGAGGAAAATAGGACTGAATGCGCTTACAAAGAAGCAGGATGTAACGTCCAAATTCCGGACTGGAAACTAAAAACTCACGAAGACGATTGTCCATACAAAGGTAGATTCCAGGCTTTGGAAGAAATGCGAGCTGCAATGGAATCCGCTTCACTTCATAAAGAGGAGTCTTGTGAAGACCCGGACGCAATTGTTCAGTGTCGATTCAGGAAACATGGTTGCATGGTACAGATGCCATTCCGACGAAAGAGAATACATGAGGAGAAGTGCAACTTTCATACATCTGACGACGAGGAGGAGTTTGAGCATATACCTTATGAGGATCCGGAACAGCTAGTCGACTGCAAATGGGCTATTTATGGATGCAGAGTTCGACCCAAATTGCACCGAAAAGAAACTCATGAGGAAAAATGCAATTATAATAGGGACTAGTATGTTTTCAAAGATCATGGATGTCATGCCACGTTCGAGCGTTCGAAGAGATTTGTTCATCAACAATCATGTGAATACGCTTTTTAAATTCAGATTTTTGTAATTTTATATATTTTTAAATTATGTATCGGAAACCATCTTTTATTTATTATAACTGAGAATATTTAATGTCCATTAGCAGATATCAGTGAAATCCTGGTTCTTTTCATCAATTTTGAATTGGAACTTGCATAAAGGGAAAACGAGAAGCAGCACATATAATATTTATCTCGATATTTATTTAATAAGCTATATTTTTTCACTTATATATGTTTGTGAAATGGACTAACTGCTACATTTATTATCAGTAGATATTATCTTTCATTACACTATCGTATTAATAAAAAATATTTATAACTATAATGCATCGCTCAGCTTGTATTTGAGTTTCAATTGCAAAGATGATAAATTTGACAATTTGTGAGTCTTGATACTTTATACTCTATAACATGAAGAGGGATTATTTACTCCAAGGCCACAGCCCCTCGTGAAAATGGCAAACATTACACTCCTGTCCGGAAAGGATGATCTTGAGCATGATCGTCTGGAATGAGGAAGAAATGGTTGGGGTGAGATATCTAACACCTGGAGGCTAATGGTACCTTTCCGCCCTTCTGCTCAAGCCATTTCAGTCTAAATGACACCTACACGGTTACACAACCTATTTGTGACGACGACGTCAACGTGACGCGAGACAAAATCCACTTATGTACCGTCATTTTCATCATAAATTGGTTCTGCGCTTGTTTGATGCCTATGCTAGCATTAATGTAATATTTAAGAATGTTTATTACACTTCCAATCATTTTTCTGATACATCTTCCTTGTATTTGCAATCCCTCCAATTTCAGAAAATCAACAAAGGAATTCTGACGGGTCCTGTGATTTGAGGGGGACATAATCAATGCATCCCGATCAGGAGAAAAAACATGAAGTCGAGAGTCTCTTACCGCGGGAAATCTGGGGATTCTCAAGAGAATTCAGATTCAGTCTCTTCGAACTAAATAAATATAGAAAGGATCGAGCCGAAGTAGTTTCTTGACGGAGTCGTCAGTTCCGTTAGGGCTAAAGGGTCAGGACCTTGTCTATGTGATGGACAAAGGGAATAGGGGCTATTTTGCATGGGAAAGACTGAGGAGAAAACATGAGACTGTTTTAAAAGGGATGTTTTCTTAAATTCTATCTATTCTAAAAAGATAATTGAGTCGAAGTTGAAATATCGTAACACTTATTAATTCTGCACTTCTGATTGGTCGTGTAAGTATCGATAGTGATTTTCGACAATCGATACTTACTGAATTGTAAATTCCTTCTGCGTGAATTGAAATTGAAATTTTGAATTTGGTTTCGTTAATAAGCATTTAGTCACGAGGCGAAACTCGAAATACATTGAAAATCGAGGAATTTTAAGGGAATTTTATGTAATTTTTAAAGATTTCGTGGGAGATAATGGGATTTTAAATGTTATCGTAGAATTGTAAAGAATTTCAAGAAGTTTCTGTGAATTTTTAGAATTTTTCACGACTTTTATCACATTTCAATCGGACTTCAAGGTACTTTTATGACTTTTAAAATATGTATTCTGTGGGATTTAAAACTTTATAGGGAATTTTATTGAAGAATTTCAAAAGCTTTTTATGATTTTTAAAAGATTTAAGAAATGATTTTGTGCAATTTTAAAGGATTTCATGGGATTTGATAAGATTTCTAAAGATCTTAAGGAATTTTAAATGTGAAGAAATTTCCAGAGGTTTCTAGGAATTTTTAAAGATTTTCATGAATTGTAACGTTGATTTCAAAAGATTTATGATTTTGAAAATTTTCGTAGAATTTTAAGAGATTTCAGGATATTTCGTGAAATTTTAAAGGAATTCATGAAATTTTAAAGAATTTAAAAAGAAGTTTGTAAGTAATTAAACATTTTAATTTAAATAAAAAATTTTTTAACTTAAAATATTTTTAAAAATTACGAGGGATTTTATACAATTTTTGGATATTTCTAATAATTGTAAACAATTTCAAGACATTTTTCTAATTTTTAAAAGATTTTGTGCAATTTTAAAGGATTTTATGGAATTTGATACGATTTCTAAAGCTTTTAAAGGATTTTAAAGGTGAAAGAATTTCAAAAGGTTTCTAGGAATTTTTAGATATTTTTATGAATTTTAACATGAATTTCAAGAGATTAATGATGTTGAATGTTGTTATGTGCATTTTTGATGATTTTAAAGTGATTTTTACCAAATTCAAGAGATTTTTAGGATATTAAAACGATTTTGTAGAATTGTAAGGGATTTTAGGATATTTCGTGAAATTTTAAGGGATTTTAAAATCTTTGTAAGAGTTTTCAGAGCTTTTAAGGAATTAAAAATATTATCCTGAAATTTTAAGGAATTTTATGAGATTTCTCATAAATTAAAATGATTTCGAGAGATTTTTTTTATATTCAAATAATTTTGTGAAAATTTTAAACGATTTCGTAGAATTGTATGGGATTTTAGAATTTTCAAAGAATTTCAGCGATTTTTAAGGTTTTCGTGAAATTTAAGGAATTTCAAATGGTTTGTCAGAGTTTTATGGTGTTTTAAAAAATTTTTAATGTTATCCTGAAATTCTAAGGAATTTTAAGATATTTTACAAGATTTATAAGATTCGCGAGGGATTTTATGGAATTTTATGAGATTTCTAATAATTTTAAATGATTTCGAGAGATTTTTTTTATATTCAAATAATTTTGTGAAAATTTTAAACGATTTCGTAGAATTGTATGGGATTTTAGAATTTTCAAAGAATTGCAGCGATTTTTAAGCTTTTCGTGAAATTTAAGGAATTTCAAATGGTTTGTCAGAGTTTTATGGTGTTTTAAAAAATTTTTAATGTTATCCTGAAATTCTAAGGAATTTTAAGATATTGTACAAGATTTATAAGATTCGCGAGGGATTTTATGGAATTTTATGAGATTTCTAATAATTTTAAATGATTTCGAGAGATTTTTCTGATATTTAAATGATTTTGTGAGAATTTTACAGGATTTCATGGAATATGGATATAAAAGATATAAAGTGATTTTAAATGTAACCGTAAAATTTCAAGAATTTTTCTTGGAATTTTAAGAGATTTTAAAGTTTGTCATGGAATTTCAAAAGGTTTCTAGGAATTTAAAGATTTTTATGAATTTTAACGTAGATTTCAGAAAATTTATGAGTTTGAAATACTTTTCTCGAATTTTTAGAGATTTTCACGAAATTTAATATAGATTTAAAGAAATTAGAGAAATAAAATACAATAAATTATATAATATCGAAAAAGAAGGTAATGCGCATGCGGAGCGCGCTTTCGTTCTTGTAGTGGAAAAAGAGAAACCACTGAACGCACATTACATTTTAATTTATATATTACATGTTAAGTTATACCTTAATTTTCATATTCATGTCTGGAGAAAAATATTAGTAATATACTTATTTCTTGTAGAGATCCTGCTCAAATAATTTTAGGGAGGAAGGTAATAATTATCGAGCTTCACTTTCTCAGGATTAATTTTCCTCTCAGAAATAAATAACTATCGACATCCTTAAAGGATTCAAAACTCTGCTCTCTCACGAAAGGGATGAAGGTCGACTTGAGATACCGTCTAAGCAAATTGCACCCCTGGGGAACCACTGACGAAGGGCGCAACAAGCAAAAGACACAACTTTAATTAAAACGTAGAAGGCTCAGAGAGTGGAGGATATATCAAATTTCATACTTGCTATAAGTAATTTTTTATCAGAGAGGTTGGTAGCAGGATAGTGATAGGATGATGCTTTGTATTATTAGATACATCAAAAAAATTTTAGATACAATATTCGAGTTATAATGATGGTTCGTAAATCCAGGAGAGGATTACCCTAATGCATGAATTCATACAGTAAGCCAGCGTTTTGAATAGAAACTGTAGGGGTTCTAGATGTTACAGGATTGTAGTCAGTTGCAACCCTCCAACAAAGCTACTATGATAACCTTTTATCGGCATAGTTCACTTAGTGTCAGAAACACAGGGAGAGCTGTTATTACAAGCTAATTTTGGAAATGTTCACAAAACATCAGCACTACTAAATGTTATAGACAACAATTTAAACTATAATAATATAATAAAATATATTTTTATTTATCCCTGCAGAAATAGAAAAATGAGTTATGGACTTCGCGTGCCCAACTCGCCTGTCCTCCTCTGAGCCAACAGACTCCATTTTATCTAGAAGACTCGTATTTATGTGAGAACATCATAATCTGGAGCCAGAGGCGCGGCATGCATCATTCTTAGTTTTACAGTTCGTGTGAACTACGCAGAATTTCTGAGAACTTCATCAGGAGAAGAATCTTCCGAAAAATGAACATCAAAGAAAATTGGCCGTATCAAACTATTTTTTATACCAGGTCGAAGAATAAAAAGTATAAAAGTAAAATGAAAAGGAAGGAATCAGACCACTCTCACTTTTAGTCTACATTTCAATAAAAGATTTCAGCACAATGAAAACAGAATTGCTTCACTTGTGAAACGGGTACCAGAAGTTTCCTGCCACGAGATTAAAATGTTTAATACAACCCTTTTAGAGGAGTGGAAAAATATTCATGGCGACGATGGTTGCTGTAGTGAAATAAGGAGGAAAAGGACGAGGAAGAAGCAGATTTAATGAAACGCAAAAGAACCTGAGCTGAGTGTATCTGAAATGCAAATTTTCCCGAGTCCGAAGGAATGAAAAATGAAAAAGCCCGAAACAAGAGATAAAGAAAATCGGCCATCGCAATACTTACTAATTCGATTTGAAATTCTTACACAGCCTCCGCTGGTGGATCACGTTCTTTTCTTTCGGTACGCAAAGCTTTCAAGAAAAAAAGCTAATTTTCTTTTCTTAATTACGTCTGGGACCCGACCGATGATCAACAGAAGCGCATGTCTTGAATCCTTATCACCTAAAATTCAGATATCCTTCGCGACCCGGATCAAATTCTTGATTAATTATTCAAATCAAGAGTTAAAATTCAATGTCGGCTGCATAATTTTCATCTAACTGGTTTTAAAAACTTTTATTTTGCAAGAAACACGCTAATAAAATAATAATTAATAGCTACGTCTAGACCTTCTAATCTCTCTGAACAATGTTACATTTTTTGATAATCATCAGATTTGTTGCTCTTTTCTTGCACTTGTTTGTACTTTCCAAAGGAGAACAATGCAGGGATGATTGTACTTCAAAGACACTCACTTCTACATATATATTTGGTTCTATCAGCATACAGTGCGTGTACGAAACGTAATCTCTTCAGGACAAAAAGAATGCTTGCACTTGCAGTAAGTAAAACTGTCGTGTCTGCGAATGTAAAAGTATAGACTCTCCGATGGGAAAATTACTGGGCAGAGGGAACGAAACAGCCCTCAGAAAGAATTCAAGCGAGAATAACTTCAATTTCTCGATTGAAATGCAATGCACACAATTTAAAAATCTTGAGGGACAAAGATTGTATGAAACATTGTTTATGAAAACGAAATTGAATTAGGGAGGCGCATTTGCTTTACGTGCTTGAATATGCTGTAATTTATTGATGGTAATTAAACGAGTGAACGTCAGCACCGGCTGCGTGTCGATGACCAATGGCCGGTGCGTGAGTCTCCTATTAATGACCATTTTTATTTTTCTACTCACCGCACTTTATGTTCTGGTATCTACACACCTTGCTAATTTGTTAATACACGTTGATTTTAATTTGTGCAGAAATTTTCAATATTATGAATTTCAATGTAATTAATTTCAATATTTTTTATTTCAATTTCAAAAAATCTTCCATCGAAACTCATAATGTCAATTTGTTGAGGAAAATAGCTTTTAATGGCCGTGTACTGCATTAAAACCCTCCTCTTATGCAAAACGCATAATACTTGACGTGTAATAAGCAGACAATTACAGGGGTTTCATTCCCGCAATAAAATGAAAAAAACCTCTATTCCAAGGACATTTTCTTATTTGACGCAGTTTATATACTAGCAATTTATGATAGAATTGATTTTTACTATAGCGTATACAATTTTTACAAGGATTTTTTACAGGATTTTAAATCGGCAATTAGTAAATGTGCATTAAGTTCTAAACTTTCATTGAAACTTCCGACTGCTCTTCAATCAGCGGTCACGAATTACCAATTTAAATGCTCTTAACGGCTAGATAAGCTTCTAGTGACCATTCCACATTCAACAGTTTCTAGTTTGTACACGCAAAGCCTCAGATGCAAATGAAAGGTACTTAGAACTATTCATTCTACTAATCCGGATGAATATTTAATAGTTAAACCCCAAGATCGCAAATTTTGAACATTAGAAAGATTTTTCTCCTGACAAGGCGTAATAAGCCTCAAATAATCTTATCTTAAAAAAGTGGTGTCACAAAATGTCTCGACAATCTCGCATACATTGTTGTGGAATTTTAGGGAATTTTGAAAAGTTTTGAAAAATTTTAAAAGACTTTTATATATTTTAAGGGATTTTAAAGGATTTTAAAAGTCTTGTAAGAATTTTCAGTAATTTTAAAAGATTTTAAGAGGTTTCTATGAATTTAAAGGGATTACAAGAGATATGTATAATATTAAAAAAATTTAGTGGAATTTTAAAGAATTTTAAAAAGCTTGTGAGAATTTAAAACAATTTTGATTTTTAAAAGTAATTTTAAAGGATTTAAAAGTTTTTTACGAAATTTTAAAGGATTTTAAGAGGAACTGTTAAAATATCCTTAAATTCCTCGAAATTCCAGAACCTCATTTAAAATTCCTAAAAACCCCTTAAAATTCATACAAACCTTTTGAAATCCCTTAAAATTTCACGAAAATATTATTCGCTCAAATTTGTTGAAATCTCTTAAAATTCTTGGAAACCTCTTAAAATCCCTAAAAAATGTTTAAAAACATTTAGAGTTTCTTACAATATCTTACATTTTTTTTTAATATTTAAAAACTTCATGAATTTCTTTAAAAGTCCATTAATTCCTTTAAAATTTCACGAAATATTTTTTAAAATTCTAAAAATCTATTGAATGTCGCAAAAATCACTTGAAAGTCGTCAAATTACATAAAATCCCTCCCAATTCTTATAAATCTGTTAAAATATTTGAAAATTCCTCGAAATTCTATAACCTCATTTAAAATTCCTGAAAACTCCGTAAAATTCATACAAACCTTTTGAAATCCCTTAAAATTTCACGAAAATTCAGAAAAATGTAGAAAATCTTATAAATCGCTTAAATTTGTTTAAATCTTTTAAAATTCATAGAAACCTCTTAAAATCGTTCAAAATTTTAAATCATTTAGATTCCTCAAAATGTAAAGGGATTACAAGAGATATATATAATATTTAAAAGGTTTAGTGTAATTTTAACGTTCCTTGTAGAATTTTAAAGAATTTTAAAAAGCTTGTAAGAATTTAAAAAAATTTTGATGAAATTTTAAGAGATTTTTAAAGAAGTTTAGGGAATTCAAAGAATTTTAAGGAATTTTAAAGTTCCTCGTGGAATTTTAAAGGATTTCACAAATTTTTTAAGATTTTCTACATTTGATTTTTTAACGACCTGAAGTTGTAAGAAATTAAATAAATAATCATGTGCGTAGCGCACGTGTTGGTCTGCTAGTAATAGTAAAAGAAGGTGCAATTTTTAATTGAATTAGATTTGACGTGTTAAGAATCCAAAAAACGGTGCATGCTTAAAGCTCTGTTTTGCACGATCTCGAGGGAATAAAGTGCGTGCCTGCCTTGTTTCAAGAGGCGTTGAGATCTGTAAATCATACAGGGTGACGCCATCGCAGAGACAACCACTTTTCTGAAGTCTCTCTACATCACAAGTCCCTGCTGGGACTCGCTCTATATTATATGTTTCTTTCATGTCCATTCTTTCACGTACTTTCTGATCTTCCTCTAGTATTTCCTACTCTTCTTTACTTCTTCATTCATTAATTACTTCTATTGCAACATATCTCCAGTAATTCATATATTTCAGTCGTACAGAGTTATAACTCATTCTCTACGATAACTTTTAGATGTGACGCACATTATTGTCTCTTCTGAAAGGAGAAAATTCAATATACTTCAATCGGAGCTTTCAATGTACCTTCGATAAACGCTGTTATAGAAATAAAAGGATCCAGGCGCTCATTTATGTGCGTTAACCAAGCGAACCAAGCGTCGAGCTACCCCTGATGATAGTGAATGGAGGTACTTTCGAAAAGCTGGTGACGCAGCTGCGTCGAAGTCGAAAGCAATCACGTCGCAGAAAATGCTATGTTTTTCAGCCCCAGCTTCAGCCCAATCATCGATTCGCTTTAGTGACTTTATGCTAACGGTAACGATTTCGTGTCAGGTGCCGCGAATGCCGTTTCAAGTGCGGATTATTGGCAATTTGTCAATTTGTCGCGAGGACGCGCTCACCGATTAAAAACAAAAGTTTCTTGTTGAATCTTTGCCAATGGAAAAAAGCATCCGTATCCTAAACCCAGAGATTTTGATTAGAAACCTTTTTTTCATGATTCAAGAATCAATGCATAGAATTTTACATTATTTTTTTGCTTAACTTTATTATTCAGCCTCAACGTTACATCGCGGATGATGGGTAGACACTGCGACATTTCTTCCATTTCAATAACCCTCCGCGAAATGGCACTGGGGCCACTTTTAACCCTCCTTGGTGAAGCAACGCCTAGTCGGCGTTGCTGGAATTACATTGAACTCACAAAGGGTTGATGGAAGACTTTCATCATTGCCGCGCGCGACTTGCGTTTACCATTGTTCTTGTCACAAATCTAAATCGCACAGCACCTTCCGATTAATAACGAGCGCGCGAAATTCATTTTAGGGATTTCAGACTGAGAACAACAGCGAGTTACGTCTAAAGACTCTAAAGTGCGGAAGGTAATTGAAAAATTAATTTGCCGCTAAGACAATTACTTCTGGCTTTCTTCTCTTGGCTGAAACACTTTCGAATGATTAAAACAGGAATGTTTAATGTTTATGCATAATAAAGCACCCTTCCAAGGTCAGGCGGGAAAATTAGCTTTTGTACATTAGTTCTGTTCCACCCATTGTTGCATGGGAAAATAGTTGCTATCTTGCTATGGCCTATGACTGAATATGTCAGAATACATGGGGGTTCTCGTGTTCCTCTGGGAGAGGGCTTCTTTACTTTACTCGTCTTATTCATATTTTAAAAAACCACTTCTGTGATCCATTCGCTCTCGTTACTCTCTCGTGTGTGTGCTAGCACTCTCTTGGGAATCTGTGGTGTAATAATGTTGACATAGCTGACGCAGCCTACTAAATAGCCAGCCCCTATCTTCCTTCGCCTTCGCTCTTCTCAATCCAACTTTCATTCACTCGTATATTTGGCGAGTGTTTTCGATGGCCTCACATTTGCACTCCATGTGTCCCTTATCGATTTTCCCATCGCTCTTCGTTTAAAGTGGGAAAAAATGATATTTGAGCCTTCCAAATCGGTTCAAAAAAAAATCTTATAAGCAGTTCGAGGAAATCAGAGATATATCGATTTCCATCGTATCTCCATTGGTTTTGATTTGGTACCTTTGCCATCATTTCCTTTTAACGTTCCATTTCATCCATTGCCTTTACCATTCCACATCGCCATTTCCCTTTACCATTTTTCCTTTAGCATTCCCTTTATCATAGTCTTTTTACCATTTCCCTTTACCATTCCCCTTTGCCATTCCCTTAACCATTCCCCTTTGCCATTTCCTTTTCCCATTTCACTTCACCATTTTTCTTTACCATTCCCCTGTACAATGTCCCTTTACTATATATCCTTTTACCAATCCCCTTTACCATTTCCATTTATCATTTCCTTTGCTATTTTCTTTTACCATTCCACTGCACCAATTCCCTTTATCATTCCACATCGCCATTTCCCTTTACCATTTCTCTTTACCTTTTCCATTTACCATTCCCTTTGCGATTTCCCTTTACCAATCAAGTCTGGTTCTGGAATTACCATTTCCATTTATCATTTCTCTTTGCCATTTCCATTTACCATTCCCTTTGCCATTCCTTTTAATATTTTCCTTCACCATTCCCTTTGCGAGTTCCCTTTACCATTCCCTTTGTCATTTCCTTTTCCATTCACTTTAGCATTTTTTACCAATCCCCTCTACTATTTTCTTTTACCAATCTCCTTTACCATTTCCATTTATCATTTCCTTTCCCATTTCCTTTTTAAATCACTTTAGCATTTTATTACTATTCCCCTTTACCATTTCCCTTTAACAGTTCCTTTTACCATTTCTGTTTACCATTTCCCTTTGCCATTCCCTTTGAAATTTCCCTTTACCATTCCTTTTAACATTCTCTTCACCATTTGCCTTTACCATTTCCTTTTATCATTCCTTTTACATACCCTTTGCCATTTCATTTTCCATTCACTTTAGCATTTTTTTACCATTTCACTTTACCATTCCCTTTACCATTTTCCTTTTACCAATTCCCTTTACCATTTCCATTTATCATTTCCTTTGCCATTTCCTTCGCCATTCCCTTTGCCATTTCACTTTATCATTCCCCTTTGCCATTTCCCGTTACTATTCCCTATTGCTATTTCCTTTTACCATTTTTAATACTGAAATGTTCAAATGATTTTCAAATATTCAAGGACTCAAAATTTTCAGCAAATTTCTCAAGCACCTTTTCTAAACCCTTTTTTCCTGCTCTTGTCCAACTCATTTTTACAACCGAAAAGATTCTTGGATAAGAGAGTTGGAAAGTAAGATTTTCTTTTCAAAGCTCTTTTTCAGCTCTTTTTCTAACACTCCTTTCCAATCCACTTTTTTAAAATCCTTTTCCATTTTGAGATTGTTTCCTGCATAAATAACGTAAGTTATTTATAATTGGGAGGCTAACTTAAAGTGAGCTTTAACGAGTTTTCGCTCATATTACGAGTATCTCAAATATTTAAATGCCAGGATAATTTAACATTAATTTATTCAATTATTACAGGAAAAGAAAAATTTGTTTTAAGGCGAAGAAAGGAACATATTTCCAAGTCAAATTGTGGTAGTTGGGGGGGTAGGGAAATTGCATGCTGACCGGCCAATTAGTTCCTGTAGGGCCCTGAACAGCGGCTCGACTCAACAATCCGGAGTATAAGCAGAGATCTGCAAATACCACTTCAAGTCTGGAACCAAGGGCAAATCCAATTTATACGTCTATTGGAATATACGATCACTTGCAATCTTGCTTTTTCATCCAGAAGGAAATTTTTTCCTCTCTATTCTTATGAAATCTCTGGAAAAAGGCTTTACTTGAAGATAGAAATAAACCATTTGGATAAAGTTCCGAAAAAGACTTCAGATTGAAATTTATTCCGAATCAATCCGAAATTTTCCGAATCATTCCGAAATTTGTATCCGAACTAAACAATTTATCCGAATTTTTTGGAATCATCCGATTGATTCACATAGACTGGATTATTGCGGATTAATTCGGATTAAAATTCATTCAAAATCAATCCTGATTGGCCGGATTGACTAGATTCATTCAGTTTGGAAGTTCGGATTCATTTGAATTGACCTTATTTATTCGAATACGAATTAATATTAATTAATTATTTTATTCGAACTCGTATTATAAATAGTAACATAACATTATTGAGCTTTCGAGTAACTGCCGGTAACTGAGCTTTTTCAAGTCCTGTACAACCCCGAAATCGATACCCAGAGCAGCAGTCGGTAAAATAATACAAATTAAAAGATTAAAATAATCTTTTAATTCTTAAATTTCTATTCATAATCTTCATTTCCATAATTGAATTGCGAACTTATGTTGAGATAAATTGTTTAATTAGATTTTTCTAACAAAAGCAGACAAAAGCTCATTATCAGAAGGTAACAGGGAATTTACCCTAGAATGCTTTATCGTAAATTTCCAGCAGCTGAAAGCTCAAAGCTACAGTCGGTAAAATAGTCTGAAGCTGCAAGCTTGCGCAAAATGAGTCTGTTCTCTTATCAAAAGACAGATAAGAAAGGTTATTGGTCTACCTTGGACTTGTATTTGCACATCAATGCACAAAAGATTCAACGGTATGGAAAATCTAGAGCTCTCGTGTTGCTACCTCAATAAGCTTTAAAATCTCGGAGAAAAGAATCATAAAAAGCGATTGGCTAAACGTTTTTAAGGTCATAGTTCAAATTCAAATGCCGAAGGCTTGAATGAGTTTAAGAGTACTTCTGTGAATGACTTCTCTGATAGTTCTCTGAATTTTCACGTGCGAATTCTCTTTTTAGTAATTTCAGATTTCATTTCCTGCATGAACCTTGTCAGAAGTACACTCTTTAATGCTTAATGAGACTGAAACTTAATTGAATAGTTAATTAATTCATTTATTAGTTAAACTAATTTTTTATTATTATTAATGAAATGTTGACCCTTGACAATGTAAATGTGAATTTTTGTATAATTATCTCCACACTTAATTTTTATCTTCTGATAAGATGAAGACATCACAATCATTTATTGTAAATTAAAATTTTTGAATAAGAAAATCGATAAGAAAAAATTGCATAATAGATCTTGAGAGTGTATTGTGAAATATCTTTGCATATTATATGCATATATTTCACCTTTTTTACATTTAACTCAGTATTCTTCGCACGTACTGACGGTATTTCCCATTAAATTTCCCGACGAATTCAACGTGCTAGAAATAAAACCAAAGTGTGCAGCGAAAGAATGAAACTGCTTCAAAGTTGTAAAGTGTGCAATTGTTTTCATTACCAAAATCCTAGGGTAGATTTCGCATTTATGCTTGTGATTTAAAACATTCATCTAAAAGATGCTTGAGAACCTAATCAACCATTAAAAAAGCTGAATAGTTATTTTATGAAAAATTAGAGAAGTGGTCTAATCTAATCCATAATTTTTAAACCGGAACAGAGCAGGAAGTAACTTGCAGAATTCTAGTTAGAGCATTTTGTGTTAATGATAAAATAATACACCAGTGAGAGTATAATAACTGGTAGTTGGAAAGTCATTCAAAAGTCATTAGTAGTTGAAATATTAGCATTGAATAGTATCATATTTTATCGCCTCCATTAAATTTTCTGAGATTTTCAGGACAATAATAAATGTTCTCCCCTTAATGTTTTCCATACAACAAACGCTTCAATTCAAAATAAATTTCACTGTCCACTACAAAGTTTTCTACCAATCAATGATCAATTATTGAGAATTGGTGACTGACTTGAATTTTCTTTTGTGTGTAATTGAAAGCATCCAATATAAAGATGGGTAATATCGTTAATTGAAAGGAAAAAGGATTCTGAAAATGTTGCATCTCCGTTCTCTTTTCTCCTCTGATAGAATCACATAAATCTTCGAGATAACTTACACCATTCATTACTGTAGACATGAACTATCGGTTTTTAAGAGAAGAATTAATTCAAAGTTTGAGATGAATTTTTATATAATTCTGGAGAAACTTCTGGATGCAAAAAGTCTATAAATTTAAGATAAGAAGCTCGGGGCTTTCTGCCAAGCGAAAGATAATGAATTCAGCGTGTTGGTAATTAAAAGATAATACTTAGTTGTAATAAATGGATTGAATGTTTTAAAATCGTTAATAAAGCAACCATCTCGGGAGAATTGATTGAACGTTTATCACCTAATATAGTACACAATGTGAAAATAATTCCAATTTGTAATTGTGGAGCAATCGATCCCAGGCAATCACGGATGCGTAATTATTGTGGTTGGATATGAACTGATAGAGATTTTACTTTACAAAGCAATAGAACTACCTGTCAAACATTCATAGAAATCAATTAATATGTCAAACTCACGGATATTGTATTCAAATATTTATCCTTTTTCCTATACATATACATATTATATATATTTTCAAAATTATCCAATTGATAAACATCACCCAGAAATGTCTCTGAATCAAGTTTTGAATCAATAATTTGTTTAGTTTCGTTCAATAATTCTTTAGAAATTGCCTAAAACTTCCTATATAAAAACACTTAAAATTTTGTGAAGTTCTTTTATAATCCTTTAAAAATTTTCAATGTTATTTAATTTTTTTAAATAACTTGAAATCTATTTACATCGTTTTAAATTCTCCTGCAACCCTATAGGAAATCTTGTTTTCTTTGAAATCTTGAAAAATATCTTAAAACCTCTTTAGATTCCCCAAAATCACTTAAAATTTCTTAAAATCTCCCTTAAATCCTTAAAATCACTTGAAATCTTTTTAAAATCCCTTCAAATACTTGAAAAAATGTTTAATCCTTTAAAATCTTGAAACTCCCTTGAACTATATTGAAATTTAGAAAAAATTTCTTAATATCACTTATTGTTTCTTAATAATTAACTTATTGTAAATTATTATATGAATTATATCTCTTTCTTGTAATAGGACATTTTTTTAAGAAGATAAAATAGTTTAATAATCACATATTGTGTAAAATGAATCCGCAGAATAGTTTTTGGAGTATTGACCAGTTATTCCTAGTTAGGGTATTTACCAGAGTCTTTTTTGGGTAAACTGAAGATTCTGAATTACTGAACTCCACAAGTTTGTTTTATCCATTTGAAGAAATCTCAAAAGACTTTATAGTGCAATTTCTCTGAACTTTTCATCAGATGAAGTTTTTTAACTTTAACTTTCATTAACTTCATCTGTGAAGTTTGATGGGGAAAGTTCGACTGATTACAGAAAAGTCTACTGACAGTTATTCCAGAATTGAAAATTGAAGATGTTATTCCATCAGTGATTTGTAGATGAAGTTACCAATTGCAGGTGACCTTTGGAACGCAGGTGCAAAGGTATATTCGTTTTAGAGACGGATCGATCAGCGCACGACTCCTCTTGAATCTCAACCCAGCTTCTGTACAAAAGAACCTAGTTTGTCAAATATCAATATCTCGGCTTATTCTTGTCCTCAAAGAATAATAATCCTCTTCCTCAGTTCCAATAAATCTTTCCTTAAAGAGTGAAGACAACACATGCTTCTTTGTTCAAATGAAATTATCTTCTTTAATTTCCTGCCTTCCCTCTCAATCCTTCAGTTCAAAGGGTTGCACATCTCTTTCCAGGGAAACAAATTCAAACTATATGAAAAGTTTGAAGTTGATGTAATTACAAAGTAGATCTGCGAATACAAAAGCTTCACTGAGTTTTAATTAAATTTAAGTAGGCAGTGTTGCTAATCTCAATCTGGAGTGTCACCACTCCCAAACTGAGAGTATTGCCAATCTTAAAATGATATAGATTATTGGTTAATCTCCATAATGTATTGAGTCTCTCTTCTGATTCGCTATCAGTTAACATTAATCTAATTGTAAGTAGAAATTTAACTAACCACATGAGCTTATCTGACTGTGCTTTAAAGGATTTTCTTATGGATCTTTGATCATGGGCCAAGACTGTTATAAATGATAGTTTTTACTTCCAAATCTCATCAGAATTTCGATCAGATAGATAGATCTGCTATTTGAGATTAATTTTTATCTGCCAAAGAATTTATAAAGTTATAACAAATCGTCAAATATTTATATTACTACGGAAAATGGGCCATTTAATCACAGTTCTGATTAATCGATTGTGTCGCTTTATTCAGTGATAACAGATTTTTGCCTGAAATATGTATCTTCGGAATTCCTATCTAACTCATTGAGTTTGACTAATGTGACAAATGAGAATTAATAAAGAAAAGTTATCAACAATACATATATATATGCTCATCATAAAATTGATAGAAATCAATTCTAAATTGGAAGAAGTATTAATCTCACAATGGCCATGTATAAATTAGGCTTCCTTATTATAATTCTACTTAGTACTCGACAAACAATTACATTACTGAAAAATAAATATAAATATAAAAGTAAATATTATTTTCTGAATAAAGGTTATCATTTTCAAACAAACATACGCGATGTAAAACAAATCATCAATCAAACAGATTTTTAAATCTGGATTTATTGCTTTTCTTATCTAATCTGGATCTTGTAGACAAATCTTCATTGCAGCATAATCCATTGGAATATAATTTATCATTAATCACTTGTACTTTAGATATCATTTTTTTTGGCTGTACTTATGCAAGAATTATTTATTTAACAAATTAACAAAATTAATTCAAAGAAGTTCTTCAAACTTTTGTAAAATACTTTATTCCAACATTCCTTGACAAAAAATTTATAATTTTAATTGGAAAACTGTGAGAAAAATTAGTTCAGCCTTTGGAAATGTATTATTATCTTAATTATTTTATCCATTTAGAAAAATTAATTAGGCTTGCGTCTCTATAATAATATTATCAATTATTAAAGCACATGATCGATATTTTATACATTGTGGATATAAAATGATCCACCATTATTAATTACTAATTGACGATAATATATTCTTTTTACTGGACAATAATTTCAAAAATTATTTAATAAATTTTAAAAATTGATGTTTTAAAAGGTTTTTTCTTTACAACTTAAATACGTTTCTTTATAATTCATACTGGCGATTCAGCTCCCATTTCAAGTGTAGTCATCAAAATGATGCAAGTAATTTACAAATCAAAAAAGAGTGATCTATCAATGGGAATTAAAATCCAGATTCGTTTCCTCTTCTTCATCTAATCTGGATCTTAATTCCATGCCACGTTCATTATCTCGAAACTCATTTAGTATAAAGTCGTCTACTTTACTATAGAACCTAAAACAGACTTCTATCACCAAAGAGTTCAGAATGATATTTGGTCTATTCTTCGGTTTCAGCCTTTTGGCTTTCTCCAATGGTAAGTATTTATTATAATAGCTCAAATTTGATTACTTTTTTTTAAATAAAATATATTCAAAAAGAAACGATTTAGCACTTTTTCTAAATTAAAACTGATTCATAGCTGGAGTACTTAAATGGGATCCACTCGCTCCCAGAATTATTAATGGGGAAGATGCTAAGCCTGGAGAAATTCCTTATCAGGTTTGTTTTATTTCAGCGGGTTCTTTAATTAAAACAATTAATCAATTAATTTTAGAAAACAATTTAAAAAAAAAAATTTTTACTTAAAGGTATCACTTCAAACAATATACAAGTTCCACTTTTGTGGAGGTTCAGTTCTGAATGAAAATTATGTGATCACTGCTGCTCATTGTGTCGTTGGGTAAGAAAATTTCATTTAACTTGAATAAATAAATTATTCTTTTGAAATGTAATCAATGACCAATATTTTTAATCAACGAAAACTTTTTATTTTACAGTAAAAGTCCGTCTGACGTAGTAGTAGTAGCTGGAACCTTAAAGTTGAGCAATCCACAGGCAATACATAAAGTTGGAAAAATTATTGTTCATAAGAAATACAATCCCTCAGATTCTTGGAAAAATGATATTGCTCTTCTCAAGGTAAGAAAAGAAGGTTTAAAAATTTAGATTTAAAAATTCAGTTTCCCTTGTTTGATTTATTGTATCAACTTTATTTTATTTTTAGGTCAAAGTTTCGTTCGCCCTCAATGAGGAAATCAAGATGGTTCCTCTTCCCAAATCTAATCAAATCATCAGTGCTAATCAGAAAGCCGTTGTCTCTGGCTGGGGCAATCTCAAAGTAAGCTTATCTATTTCAGTTATGTTTACTAATAATCATTCAGAAAGTAAATGTATTCAAATTTAAATATTTTCTAAAATTGTAATAAGAACAAAAAATTAATTTTTTACTAATTCAAGTTTTTCTTTACAGTTAGGAGGTAATGCCCCTGATCATTTGCAACGAGTGGACGTAATAATTGCAAATCAAGCTTTCTGTGCAAGGGTATATAATGAACTACAAGGTCTTACTGTTCACGACAGTCAAATCTGTGCTTATGATCCAGATGTCATGAAGGGATCTTGTAACGTATGTTTTTTGACTCATAAAATATTTAGTTTTTTTCGGGGGTAAAATAAAATGTATTATAAAACTGCATTTAATATAATTATATTGAATTGACAGGGTGACTCTGGAGGTCCTTTGACGGTTCAAGGAAAACTTGTTGGTCTTGTTTCCTGGGCTAATGGCTGTGCAAAGACAGACTATCCAACAGTATTTACAAGAGTATCTAAATTTTTGGACTGGATCGAAGAAAATGCGATCTAAATTATTTTTATATGTAATTATTATTTTTATGTAAAATATATGTCTGTTATTTTTAATGTTTTTATACCTTCGAGCCGTGATTCAGTTACGGTCTTTAGAATAAAGAGTATTTTACTAAGAAATTGGCTTTTATATATTTACATTGGATACAAAATTGTTTAATCCTTGTTAAATTCTTTCCTATCTTTTTTATGAAGTTTTAAGTAAAAAAGTAAAAAATCTCTGAAGACAGAAAATATGAAATACCAATCTGAACTTTCCTTCTACTTTCCGTAAAACATTTTCTGCCTAGATAACTCGTGATATGAATAAGTTAGACATCTTCCATCTTTTAGACAGTCTCTTGTCTCAATCCGTGGCAAAATTATTCAACTCGGTATCAAGAATATTCTTTTCTTGAAGAAACTTTCCTTTTATGAAAGAAACTTTTTTATTAAAATTCCCATTTTCCAGGAGTTAATTTTATTTTGATTTTAGTCTTATTAGGCTTCTTTATTCTTCAACATCTTTATCAATTTCTGGATTCATTTGATTAATATGATGTAAAATACTGTACTTTCGCGAGAAAAAGTGAAAAAAAATTAGTGTAGTCTGAATTTTGGTGAAACGCGATTGGGTAGCGGGTCAGCTGGCGCCGCGAGATCAATACAGCATTGCTCACGCGCTGCGCTCACGTGTTGCTCTCATTTCCAGTGACACTGCACAAAATTCATGAAGAAAATTATAGAAAATTGCAGAATCAGGAATTAATTAATATCAATTGGCTTCAATAACTAAAATATACTAAAAAAATTTTTTAAATGCCAAAAAGAGAAATCACAAAAATTACTATTGATAAAATGATTTAAGCTATAAAGTAATATGTAATGATCAAGCTATGAAATTTTTTTATGTAATATGTAGAGGAATTAAAACAGGAAACTACATCTTCTCAATCATTAGAAACTAGAAATCTTATTATAAGAGGGATTAGATAAAAACTTTTTAAATTGCAAACTCCTTGTCCATATATCTTTAAATGTTAAATCCTCTCTGAAATGAGTTGACTATCGATAATAGATTATTCAGAAGTCTATAATGAGAGCCGCAGTAGATATAGAGTATGAAGTGAAGTGTGAGGAAAAAGGATCGATAAAAATGAAGTTTTTAAATGGAAATTGACGTTAGATATGCTCTTTACTTTATAAGTTTATGCATTCCATTTCCAAGAGCTGAAATTAGAATTCGGAAAATGGTGCATGGAGAAACCTATTTAAAAATAATTTTAATAGATTCATTATAAATCCTCATATTGAATTACTCTCTTTTCAGAAGTAATTAAATTGTCGAAAATTTTCAATTTAAGTCTTAAACTTTAAAGTACACCCTTGAGATTAGAAAGTCCAATATTGTCGGCATTACTGAAGATTAATCTACATAATATCTCACATAAGATTATATACATTAGGTGAGACCTTAGTAAACGTGCAAACTTTGTAACTACATGTATGTGCATAGGAATTTGTAATGTCACCAAGAAAGTACATAAATTTGTATCAGGCTCGTAAATTTATGTGTGCACTTTACAGGCACATAAATATAACTGATTAAATTTATCTGCATTTCTTCACCCTTCGAGTTATTAATTTTCTAAAATTTTTATTAAACCTAGTAATTATCATACTTCTTTCTGCACATCTTTTGATAGTAGAGAAAATAATTGAGAATTTTTAATTCTTGGAATATAAAATCTTATTGTAATTTTTTCATCTGATTTCAGGAATATTCATGAGTTTTATAAAATTCCTTAAAATGCTTTTGTTATCCTTCAAAATTTGATGAAATTCCTTTAAATTTCGTAAATTCACTTGATATTTCTTAAAAATTAATTGAAATTACTCAAAGTCGCATAAAGTCTCATTAAGTCTCGAAAAATTTCTGAAAATCCACTAAAATTTTGTAAAATCTATTGGATCCATTTAAAGTCTTTAAAATTACTTATTATCCCATAAAACATCGTTTTATGGGATAATAAGTAATTTTAAAGTTATTTTAAAGATAATAAGTAATTAATAATTTTTATCAAAAATTCTATGAAATTACATGAAATCCCTCAAAATTCCTGACAATCCCATTAAATTTCGTAAAATTGCCATACAATATCTTAAAATTCCGTTAAATTACTTGAAATTTTTAAATTACTCAAAATTTCATAAAGTCCTATAAAATCCATCAAATCCTATAAAATTACTTAAAATCCCATGAAATCCCTTGAAATTCATGAAAATCCAATGAAATCTCGAAAAACAGTGAATAATTTAATATTCTATAAAAAATTGTAAAATCTCTGAAAATTACTTAAAATTCCATGCAGTGTTGTAAAATGTCCAAAAGTTTCTCAAATTACATAAAATTCCACAAAATATATAGTAAAATTCCTTAAAATAATTTTATAATCCCACAAAATTACAATTCTTATGGTAACTGATCTGGAGATATACGAATAAATATTTTATTAAAATATTCAAAATTATTCAGAGAATTGAATTTTTTAAATATAAAAATTTGTAATTCCTAGTCTAATTTTGGGAATCTCAATAAATTTGTAAAATCCTTTTAAATTTCTTAAAATTATTCAAATTCCCTTTAAATAACATTAGTACCCTCAAAATATCTAAAAATCCAATGAAATTTTGTGAAATCCTTTACAGTTGCCTTTACAGTTTTTAAAATCACTTAAAATTCCACAAAATATCTATATCGTTAAATATTTTAAGATTGCTCAAAATCCCATAATCTCTTAAAATTGCTAAAAATCGAATAAAATTTCGTAAAATCCCTTCAATCTCTTAAAAGTACTTAAAATAATTTAATATCCTTTAAAATATCTGGAAATCCAACGAAATTTCGTGAAAATCTTCGAAACAGCTTTAAAGTTTCTAAAATCACTTAAAATTACACAAAATATTGTTAAATCCTTTAAAATTATTAAAAATCCCATGAAATCTCGTTACACACTTTCTATTACCTGAAAATTCAATGAAACCCCCAATAACTGGTAAAATCCCTTTAAAATTCTGAAAATGAGAACAAATTCATAAAATTCCTTGAAATTCCGTGAAATCCTTTAATATTTCTAAAATTTCAATAAATTTTCTAAAATTCGTATTCTCCATCTTAATAATCTTTTTCATTTTAGTCCTCCATTTGTTCTTTCTCTGAAAGCTATGTTTCTAAAGTTGAAAGTTTAAAACCGCGGGTTTGCAGTGGAATGAGAAAATAGAAGATAAAGAACGTAGTCCCAAAGTTGCCTTTACCAGTTTCGCCTTGCAGATGTACATTCAACGAGCAACGTTCTGTACTTGCAATGCTAATGAATTTTCATCTTGAATTTGAACCATTGCCCTCGAAAAGACTAATGAAATATAAATATTTATAGGAATATTTTTAGTAAATTATAATTTGTTTCTACTAATTCTTTTTTCTCAATATAAAGAGTTTGGAAGAGCTTTCTACCTAATGAAATGTCTCTCAGTGTTTAGTGATAAGCAAAAGTAATTTCGTGATTTTCACGAAGGCCAAGAAACAGTTTCTCGTCGAGAGTAGATCCGAATTTTATTTTCACATTTATTTTATTTTATTTTATTTTATTTCCTGCGCAATCATCCTTATTATATCTAAACAACGAGACCACATTCATGTAATCAAAAAAATGCACTGGAGTCGAGGAATCTAAAAAGGGCCTTTTTTTTCTTCTCAGACTATCTTTTTGTTACATGGAAGAAGAAAGAAAGATATGAGGGCTTTCAGACTGGAATTCTAAATTATATTATGACGGAAGGCAAGTCATGAATGAGAAGAGCAAACTCTAGGGATGCACGAGTAATTAGTTCGCTGGAATCGATGCAAATTCCGCTCATTAAGTCCTTTTAACACGAGCAACTAATATCTACATAGCAACTGAAGAAAAGAATCCCTAGATCCAAGAAATACATTTTTATAATTAATCTAAGGCATTTTCTGAGCAATTAATCTCGTGTGCTAAGCTCGAGAGATATTTCTTTAAAACCAGAAAAATTCTGATTATAATAACATATTTGGAATTCATAATTAAAACCGATTGAATAAGTACCCTAAATATGAAAAAAAAATTGAATAAATTTCAAATTTTCGTAGTAAATTATTATTTATTATCACATTGATAAAGTTTTTCGAAGGTATTAACAAAAAATTAGAAATAACAGACATACATATTTTACAACATAAAAATAATATTTAAATCGCGTTTTCCTCGATCCAGTCCAAGAATTTAGATACTCTTGTAAAGACAGTTGGAAAGTTTACATTTGCACAGCCAGAAGCCCACGAAACTATACCAACAAGTTTTCCATCAACTGTCAAAGGACCTCCAGAATCTCCCTGTGGATTAAAATAATTGTTATTAATGTCTTATGCTACAGTTTTTTTCTAAAATTCTAGAGAATCGAACAATTATCTTAGTACTTTTACCATTTATAATTGACTAAATTACAGATATTCAGTTAGTAAGGTTGAATATACATTTTTCATACAAATATACATACATGACAAGATCCCTTCTCCACTTCTGGATCATATGCACAAATTTGACTGTCGTGAACATGAAGACCTTCTGCTTCATAATATACTGATGCACAGAAATCTTGATCGGCTATTACTAGGTCAACTCGTTGTAAATGGTCAGGAGATACACCTTCGTACTGTGAATAAATAATTTATTTAGTGAAACAGTTCTTAAAAATAAAATGAGAAATTATTCAAAATATGAATGGTAATTTAGTATGTAATTTAGTTTTAATATAATGTATAATTACTTTAAGGTTGCCCCAGCCAGAGACAATGGCCTTTTGATCAGCATTGATGATTTGATTAGATCTTGGAAGAGATATTGTTTTCAGTGCATCATTCATCTGGAATGGCTTTTTGACCTTCAAATAAAACAAATTTTAAGAATTAAATAATCAAATCAATATATATTTGATTATACAATCATCAAAACTGGTTTGATTAATCATTTTTACTTTGAGAAGAGCGATGTCATTTTTCCATGTATTACTTGGTGCGTATCTTTCATGAATAATTATTTTTTGAACTAGATGCGTTACTTGTGGGTCGCTCAATTTTAGTGTGCCTGCTACTACTTTAAGTTCATAAGGCCTTCGACTGGAAAAAATTTATGAGTATAAATATAATTTTTTTATTAATTAGATAAAATAATTATTTTCGATAAATTTTCTTACCCAAGGACACAATGAGCTGCAGTTATCACATAGTATTCATTCAAAATTGAGCCTCCGCAAAAGTGGAAGTTGTCTGATTTGTATTGAATTGAGACCTTCATGCAGAAATAAGTTAATGTTGGTTTCTAATTTAATCTTAGTCTGGCTTTTAAAACGTACCTGATAAGGAATTTCACCAAATTCAGCATCTTCTCCGTTGACAATTCTAGGAGTGAGTGGGTCCCATTCAAGCACTCGAGCTGCGAATTTTTATAATTAAAAATTAAACCAAATAATTTGAGATTCTTTTACTTTTTTTAATTAAAGACTTTGCCTAAAATTAGGTATGTATTTACCATTCGAGAAAGCCAGTAGGCCAAAACAGAAAAGTAAACTGGGTAACATTATGAATTGTTTGTCGAGTACTAATTAGAATTATAATAACGAATGCTAATTTATACTTGGCGATTGTGAGATAGTGAATCGGACGTTCAAGCTGAGATTACGATTGGAAGCAAAGAAGGAGAAAATCTGTATTTTATTAATAATTCTTACAATTTAGATTCCTATCATTGTTATGATAAGCAGTTGTCTGCACTTCTAAATTTCAGAGATTAATCGGATCATATGATACTGCAGAGTAAGCAGTATTCGTCAGGAATATATTTAGAATATATTTATTTGAATTATATGGATTGTTGATAACTTTTCTTCATTAATTTTCATTTGACACATTAGTCAGACTTAATGAGTTAGATAGGAATTCCGAAGATACATATTGCAGGTAAAAATCTTTTATCACTGAATAAAACATAATCGATTAATCAGCATTATGATTAAGTGGCCCATTTTTCATAGTAATACATATAAATATTCGATGATTTGTTATAACTTCTTAAATTCTTTGGTAGATAAAAATTCATTACAAACAAACAAATCTATCTATCTAAACGAAATTCTGATGAGATTTCGAAGTAAATTTAACTATCATTCATAACAGTCTTGGCCCATGACCAAAGATCCATAGGAAAATCCCTTAAACCACAGCTAGATAAGCTCATGCGGTTAGTTGAATTTCTACTTACAATTAGATTAATGTTAACGGATGGCGAGTCAGAAAAGAGACTCAATAAATAATGGAGATTAACCAATAATTTATATCATTTTGGGATTGGCAATACTCTCAGTTTGGGAGTGGTGACTCTGCAAAATAAGATTAGCAGCACTGCCTATTTAAATTTAATTAAAACTCAGTGAAGCTTTTGTATTCACAGATCTGCTATGTAATTACATCTATTTCAAACTTTTCATATAGCTTGAAATGGTTTCCCTGGAAAGAGATGTGCAACCCTTTGAACTGAAGGGTTGAGAGGAAATGCAGAAAATTAAAGAAGATAATTTCATCTGAACTTGTATGTGTCGTTTTCAGTCTTTAAGGAAAAATTTATTGGAACTAAGGAAGAAATAATACCTTTGAGGACAAGAATAAGCCGAGATATTGATATTTGACAAACTAGGTTCTTTTGTACAGAAGCTGGGATGAGATTCAAGAGGAGTCGTGCGCGGATCGATCCATCTGTAAAACGAATATATACCTTTGCACCTGTTTTCAAAAAGTCAAATGCGATTGGTAACTTCATCTACAAACCACTGATGAAATGTCTTCAATTTCCAATTCTGAAATAATTTTCAGTTGACTTCTTTATAATCAGTTAAAAATTTTAAAATGTTTTCAAAATTTTTAACTTTATCTGTGAAAATTTCAGAGAAATTGGACTATAAAGTTTTTTTTTTTTTCTTCAAATGTATAAACAAAACTTGTAGAGTTCAATAATTCAGAATCTTCAGTTTACCCAAAAAAGGCTCTGATAAATATCCCAACTAGGAAAAACTGGTCAATACCCTAAAAACTATTCTTCGGATTCATTATTCATAATAAATGCTTATTAAACTATTTAATCATCTAAAAACAAAAATCCTATTACAAAAAAGAGATATTATTTATATAATAATTTACAATAAGTTAATTATTAAGAAACAATACGTGATTTTAAGAAATTTTTTACAAATTTCAAAATAGTTTACGACTGTTTCAAGACTTTAGGGGATTAACAATTTTTTTTTAAGTATTTGAGGGGATTTTAAATGATATTAAAGAATTTTAAAGGATTTTAAAAAGATTTCAAGTGATTTTAAGGATTTTAGGGCGATTTCAAGACATTTTAAGTGATTCTAAAGGGGTTTTAAGATATTTTCCAAGATTTCAAAGAAAACAAGATTTCCTATAGGATTGCAGGTGAATTTAAAACGATGTAAATAGATTTCAAGTTATTTAAAAAAATTAAATAACATTGAAAATTTTTAAAGGATTATAAAACAACTTCCAAAAATTTAAGGATTTTTAAGAATTTTCACAAAATTTTAAGTGTTTTTATATAGGAAGTTGTAGGCAATTTCTAAAGATTAGAAGTTATTAAACATTTTTTTTAAGGAATTCCAAAAAAATTCATATTAATGCTTTCATAATATATACGTAAAAATTTGTAAGTTTCAAGGTTTTAATTTAATTTAAACATTCTGTTAATTTTTTTAAAGAATTTTAAATGATATGGAATTTTTTTAAAGATTGTAAAAGAACTTCCAAGAATTTAAGGATTTTCAAGAATTTTTACAAGATTTTAAATGATTTTTAGGGAATATAAAGATTAAATAATTATATAATTGCTTCCTCATAGAGGAAGCTTTGTAGTGGTGACAAAATCCAGTTTCCTAAAAAAGGTTTTTTTGAACATATCCAGCAATTTCTTGAAAACGCGTCGAGATAAATTGATGAAATTTTGCATAGTGATTCCACTATATATCTAGTTAAATTTCTTACAAGGGTTTAACAAAATATTTAATTTTACAAGTTTTATATACTTTCATAATTTTCGTAAAATTCATTTTTCCAATATAACTTCTCAAGTATTGAAAATTTAAAGCTGATATAAGGAAAATATAGATTCCTTTTATCGAGACGAATCGATTGACCTATATGATTAATGCATTTAATTAAAAAACAAGGAAGTTGTGTTTATTTATAATTTTGAAAGTTAATTTTTCGCTATATGTTTTCAAATAATCAAAATTTTGAGTTGACGTAAGGAAAATGAATATTCTTTATGTCGAGACGAATCGAGTGACCTGTATGATTAATTGTATTTTTAAAAAAGTAATTTTTCGACTATAATTTCTGAAATAATAAAAATTTAAAGCTGATGTAAAGAAAATGAAGATTCTTTGTGTCTAGACGAAACGATTCACCTAAAAGATTAATGCATTTTATAAAAAAATAAGAAAGTTATGCTTTAATGTAATTTTCGAAAATGAATTTTTTGAATATAACTTCTCAAGTAATCAAAATTTAATGCTGATGTAAAGAATACTTAATGCTTCCTATATGAGGAAGCAAATCATATTTACTTACAGGAAGAAAAGTGCTCCTTGCATGAGTACAAAAGTTGATACAACTTGACAGCTAGTTTTATAATTATTAATATAAATTCAAGAGATTTTACAAAATTTCAAAAATATCAAGATTTCCTAAAGGATTTTAAGATTCTAACAGATTTTAAGCGGTTTAATAGGAAGTTTAAACCGATTTCGAGGGATTTCAAGTGATTTTAGAAAGTCTTTAAGGAATTCTGAAAAAAGGTTATAATACTTTCAGGATTTTCAATTATTAAAATCAGTTGTAAATATTGAAAGGGATTCTTAAAAAATATTGAAAATGTAAAGACTTTTCAGAAAATTTCAGAGTTATTAAAACATGTCAAAAGATTTCTAAAGGTTTCAAGTGATTTTAAGGAATTTCAAAGCATTCAAAAAAGTTTCAAAATTTTGAAGTAATTTTCCAATAAAAAATGATTTAATATTCTTTAAAATTTGTTAAACCTTTAAAATTTACTGAAATTACTAAAAACGATTGTAATTTTTTTTAAATACCTTTAAATCTCTAGTTATTAAAAATTATGAAAACAATATAATCATAATATGTTTAATAATAATTTTCATAAAAATTACTAAATTTTACAATATAGAAATATGAAATATAACCATGTTTTAAATTTTCATAAATAATCAAGTGTGAAATATGTTGGTATTTCCCTACTTTTACCCGATGTTTGATTTCACCGTGAAAAACTCTTCAATGCCTTGTTTTAGTATCAATAAATTGGTATTAATGCGAGATATTACTACAGTATTATTGCCCCATAAATTCCCAATAATATAAAAATATTTTTATCGAAAATAGAAATGCCGACCAAAGCCACGTCAGAACCCTATTTTAAATAGGGCTAATTACGGTAATTCCTGCACAATTTCTATACAATTTTATACAAGAAAATTGACAGATTCCTAAACAAAAACATTTTGTCTTTTTATCAGTTTCCCTCTTAATATTAAAATCAAATATAGATATCCGGAATGAGTCATCGAGTCTCCGATCTAATAAGAAGGGGAGAAAGCTTAATTTACTTATATGTATGGGGCGCATTGACATACATTTTTTATCAAGGTCTTTTACTTATATATATCAAATTTTTACTATATATAATTATATAGTTTATATATATTTATATATATATGGTTCATACGCAGCATTACTGATGCATGCAGCACATGTGTCAGAAATGAGATACAAAAGAGATTGAATCAACTTGCAGGAAAGCGACCCCTACTGGCAGTACTGACGCCCTCGAGTGAGGGTTAAGGGCGGTCAATAATCCCACTGGTCGTCAATGTAAAGATAGGTTAGCGACCCAGTAACAGTATACAGCACACCCTTTTCAACCCACCTGTTTTATGGTTGTCCGCTTTTTACTATTTGACTTTTACTACTCTCATCATTTTCAAAGTAAACCGTATATCTCTACCCTTTCAGTACCATTTATAAATAATTGCTGTTCACTTAATACCTTATTATTTCTACCTTAATTTCAAGACCAAGTCACTCAAGTTTTCGGTTTGTCGACAGAGTTTATGCTTTAGGTTTTTCCGACCTGGTCGAGCTTTAAGTTTCTAGTTTTTCTTTTTCTGTAGAAAAAGTACTTCAGTTTTTTCTTATACCAGGCCGGGCTTTCCGGCTCTTCTGATTCAATTTTCTTCCTTACCAGAGATTTTTTCTCTGATAATTTCTAGAGATTCCAGAGATTTCAGAGTTTCCTTGCGAGATATTGGCTAAAAACCCGGTTCTCACCATAATCCTAAAAAGTAAGGCACTGACCTGTTTGCGAAGTGGAGTCAGACACTCATCCCTGGTTCTCTCGAAGCGCTCGAACTTAAAGCTGTTGCTACGGTAAAGTTCGTTGTCGCTTTGCTGCCTTCTGCACAGTCGTCTTGTCAAGGCTCTGGGTTTACAAGGGGCACATTCAGAAGCAAGCTCCCAATGCAGGTGCAACATTGCCAATTCCGCGGTACACCTGGCCATCGCACAACCAGCACGTCTCACACGACATTTCACACGTTTTATTCGACCCTCGACTGGTTTATGAGGACAGGGTTGTGAAGGACAATCACAGGATCGACGAGGACGTCGAGTCTTTATGGTGTGACAACACGGCTTTGCTTCGCACTCACAATCTTCGCCGACATGAGGGCAACTTGATTTCTCCTCGCACTCACATGATTTCACTGGATTTTGTACGACTGGATTCAGAGGCAGGATTGAAGAAATTCCCTGGGGACGACGTCGTGTATTCGACATGTGTCGACATGGTCTCTCCGTACAATCGCATCTGAAATTAAATTTTTTATTTCCGTTAGAGGTCACAGAAGTAAATAGCCCAATTTTTCTTTCTTGAGACTCAACATCTCAAATCTCATTATTGGCTTTAATAACAACAATTATTTGAAAATATTGGAATGAAGTTCCAGACGTTTTTTCTGATGAATTTTTTTTTGATTCCGGTTTGTTTATAATGTCAAAAAATAAAAACCATGGTATAGAAACCGTTTTTTTTATTTACTGATTCCATTTTAGAGTAAATAAAGAAAAAACAAGAACCTTTAAGAAACCATTTTATAAATTAAAATTTAAAAACCTGTTAAGACTGAAAACCTGTCACAAGAAACAATTTTTTAAGAAAACAAAGGATTTTACATCATTTTAAATCAAGGGTTTTAAAATCGGAAGTATGCAAAATAAACTCGAATTTTTAATCTTTAATTTGTAAGAACTTGTAATTTCTTGTCTACGCCCAGAAAAAATTTCTTTGAATCAAATAAACATCACAGAAAAAACAAGGACTGAAAGGACTGAACAATACTAAAAACTGACTGAAACTTAAATTCAGCCTAAAAATTGACTTGAACTGCGAATACATTCAGTCCTTGTTTTTCCTATGATTTCTTTGATATAGAGATATCAATTATTAAATAGATATTTTTTCTTTGGCTTTATATAAAAAAAATGTTTATTTGATTCAAATAAACTTTTTTCTTTTTTCTGGGTATAATTTAAGGAACATCAATAAATCTCATCAAAATCCTTTAAATTTTGTAAAATCTTTTAAAGTAACGCAAAATCCCATGAAATCTCAGTAAGTTTCTGAAAATCCAATGAAATTTAAAATTACTTAACATCCTATATAATATCGTAACATCTTTAAAAATTACTCAAAATCCCATCATATCTCATTAAATTTGATATAGAGATATCAATTATTAGATAGATATTTTTTCTTTGGCTCTATATCAAAGAAATATTTATTTGATTCAAATAAACTTTTTTCTTTTTTCTGGGTATAATTTTAGGAACATCAATAAGTCTCATCAAAATCTTTTAAATTTTGTAAAATCTTTTAAAGTAACGCAAAATCCCATGAAATCTCAGTAAGTTCCTGAAAATCTAATGAAATTTCGTAAAATTCCTTGAATGCTCTTAAAAGTTCTTAAAATTAATTAAAATTCTACAAAATATCGTAAAATCTTTTAAAATTACTCAAAATCCCATGAAATCTCATTAAGTTCCTGAAAATCTAAAGAAATTTCGTAAAATTCCTTGAATGCTCTTAAAAGTTCTTAAAATTACTTAAAATCCTATAAAATATCGTAAAATCTTTTAAAATTACTCAAACTCCCATGAGATCCTATATAATCTTTAATAATTACTCAAAAGCCCATCACATCTCATTAAAATCCTGAAAATCTAGTGAAATTTCGTAAAATTTCTTAAAATCTTCTAAAATATTGTAAAATCCCTCTGTTACTTACAATCTCATGAAATCTAAATCAATACGTAAAAATTCCTAAACATCCAGTGAAATCTCGCCAAATCTCTTTAAATTTCCGTAGATTTGATAAAACCCTACTAACTGAGAAAATCTCTTTAAATTTCGGAAAATCAAAATACATTTTATACTACGAAAATAATCTAAAGATTGTATTCAAATTCGGCACATTTATATAATTCGTACAATTTCCATAAATTAAATATTTCCATAAAATTTAAAAGCCTTAAACAGGAAAATTCGTCAGGTTTATTTTGAATTCAAAAAACATAAAATTTATTTCATTACATATTGCAGTAAACAAGCTGGGTAATAGAGCGTAATTAAACTTTGTAAAACGTTGTCATGGCAACTAATTTATCACGCACGGATTGAAAACAGTATAATTTTATTTTGGTTGAAACTTGATGAATTTAATTTGAAATATCATATTCTCTATATCACATTTTTATTACTAAATTGGAGTGGTTCAATTTTTAACTAGTCAGTATTTGTCGCTGAAATTTATTAGTCTTATAACAAATTAAAAATGACTAATTCGGCGTTTTAATTATAACAAAAATTGAGCATCGGCTGAAAGTTATGTAGTCCTTCCCTTTAAGTAGATACGGAATGTTCGGCAAGACGTATCCATATTTAAGTCACTGGGTCTGACCACATAAGCCTTATTTCTACTGATTGGTAGATTGGTAACTTCCCATTATTGGATATTAGAAGCTTTATTTATATTATTATTATTATTATTATTATTATGTTAATTTACTGAAGTAAAAATTGAATTAATATTTATCTGATTCAATAAAATTCAATGTAAACTATAGAATTAGTCTCATCATAAAATTAAGTAGAACAACCATTTTTTGTTGTTACAATCCACATTATTACTTGTTACTACTTTAATATTTTATAAACCAGACTAATTTAATCAACTCATTACATTCCCAGTGCACGATGTACACTAAAATAATTCCCAGTATATTTAAAGCGTTACTTTTAATGCAAAACGCTTCGTAAATTGTATTTCACCCAAATTGAATTTATTTCTCGACCCCAGTCCCGTGCAGACAGCCTTATTCATTTAATGCGGATTGACGTCAAGAGGATCGAAATAATGTCGTGAAACAAAAGGTGAAAAGGAAATAAATCAAGAGAAGAGTTTGTTTACCTTCTGACCCGGCGCGAAACGGTGACCCGAGGAGCGTGAGGACAGGGTTGGGACTCTGGTGGACAGTCGCAGTTTGAGGGAGGCCGCTGGGTTCTTCGAACCCTAATCAAAACGGGATGAACAGGACAGGGCTGTACTTGACAAGCACAAACGATGGTCTGCGGCCCTCGGGATTTGCGAGAACTTCCGCCGCGTTTTGCACGTTGGTCCACGTGCAACTGACACGGCTGCGTAGGACACCCGCAACGTCCCGCGGCGCCGCCGCCGCCGCCGCCACCGCCGCCACGACGCCCGGTACCCTGAACTCTTCTCCACACACGCTCCATTCAACGACCTGCGTGCAACTGAAAATTGTACACCCCACACCACCCGATGGGGTTCGTCATCGCTCGGCCATCTTCGGTCCAATTCGTGCGCATTCGGTATTTGGAACACGAATTCCTCCACTAGAAGGGATCGAATTTTGATAGTAGATGCGCAATCATCATTCGCCGCCGAAAGCAATCGAATCTCAAGATGTCGGCTAGTGATCATCAAGACTTAAAGCAGAATGTGATATAATAGTTGCTACCACTTGGGGGCTTTTGCTTAACTCATTGCGGGGTTATTCTCTACTTCGTAAGGGTTCTTGTAGCATTTAGAAACGATTCATTGTTTCTAAGGAGAAGACGACCCTCTTGGGGTGATATTTTCTCTCTAGGTGAAACTCTGAACTGGAAAAAAAATGTATATGTATATGAAAGTCATTCTTCTTTTTTAACTATAATCCTATTTTAAGAATGAGATGCTAACAATATATCGAACACATTGTTGTCGAAAACCTGATTGGTTCCTTTGGAAATGGAGCCATTTTTGTGAACGTATCGAATTTGAAAACTATCCTCAGACTATTTTCGTTGTCAAAAGGATTATTACTAATAAAAAGGTTATATGAAGATAAAAAATAATTATTGTTATATGAAAATTAAATTATTAGTGAAGCAAAAAAACATCTCAAAATACCTATGGTTATAATATAACCATAGGTATTTTGAATAATATTTAATATATATGTATTCGTATATTTACAGATCAATTACCATAAAAATTATGAGATTTTATGGGATTATAAAGTAGTTTTAAGGGATTTGACTATATATTTTGTGGAATTTTATGTAATTTGAGAGATTTTTAAGAGATTTTTAAGCATTTTATGATATTTCATTGGATTTTAAAGTATTTTAAGAGATTTAATGTGATTTCATGAAATCTTGAATAATGTTAAGGAATTTAAAATGGTTTCTCGGAATTTATTGAGATTTTAGAAATATTAAGTAATTTCAGGTACTTTGAAGAATGTTATATGAAATTTTAAAGGATTTTACGAAATTGCATGAAATTTAAAATAATTTTCAGAGATTTAACGATAATCATAGGATATTAAGTTATTTTAACGACTTAAGGGATTTCAAGGGATTTACGAGATTTCATTGGATTTTCAGAAACTTCAAGGAATTTCATAAGACTTCATATGATTTTAAGTAATTTTATGGTATTTTATGGTAGTTTAGGAGATTCTTAATAATTTTAAGCGACTTCAAGTTATTTTACGAGCTATTAAAGTAATTTTAAGGACATTTATTTCCAGAAATTTTGAAGGATTTGGTGAAATTATAATGAATTTTCAAGAATTCTAAAGAATATAATGAAATTTCAGGGAATTTTAAGTAATTTTAAGTAATTTTAAAGATTTTTATCAGATTTTGAAGGATGTTAAAGGGAATTTAAGATATTGTATGGCAATTTGACGAGATTTTATGGGATTGACGGGAATTTTAATTGATTTTATGTAATTTCATAGGATTTTAAATAACTTTAACGGATTTTTCCATATTTTATGGAATTTTAAGAAATTTTAAGGGATTTTAAAATGTTTTATGGGATATTAAGTAATTTTATAGACTGAATGGATCCAATAGATTTTACAAATGATTTTCCGAATTGTTAGAAATTTTAAGAGATTTCATGACATTTCATGGGATTTTTAATAGTTTTAAGGAATTTTACGATATTTTATGGAATATTTAGTAATTTTAAGGACTTTTAAGTATTGCAAGGGATTTTACAAAATCTCAGTGGATTTTCAGAAATTTTAAGAGATTTAATCTTTCATGGATCTTTGAGTATAATTTAAAGGAATATCAAGTGAATTTACGAAAATTAAAGGAATTTCACTAAATTTTTCAGGATAATAAAGTAAATTATTTTAAAATGAAATAATAAAGGTAAATAGCAATGAGAAATTGTGGAAATTATAATCCTTGATGACTTAAAAAGGACTCATTTAAAAAGGAATGGATTTGTCTATCATATATTGTCATATGTTATTAAAAATAAAACAGTATAATAAAAAAAACATTAAAAAATTGTATTAAATAAATTCGGGCATTTTTTACAAAATAACAACTTTTTCAGCTTTAGTTTTAATTCACATCATGATATTATAAAAATAATCCATAAACCATATAAGCGTTAATTTATAAATAAAGATGACATGATTCGGATTTGAAGCCTGGTCAAAATTATTATCCTTTTATCCTGCAAAATATCAGACCTCTAAAGCACCCCAACCTCGGTTGGTAGTCTTCATATTTATTCATATTCAAATAGATCCATTTACGGAAGGGATCATATGCCAAATTTGTATAAATATCAGGAAAGATAGTATTGGCAAACATTTTAGACCAAGACAAAACACCAGCGAGTTGACCATTGATAACTAAAGGGCCGCCAGAATCACCATAGCAAGATCCTTTCTGCTTCATTTGGTCCAAAGTGCAAATTTCTTTATTCGTAATCTTGTCCTTCGGGCCGTATACCCTCTGACATTCTTCCTGGCTTATTGTATGCACGTTTATTGAATTTAATTCTGGGTGAAATTTCCGATGATCTCTGAAATGGCGAATTATCATAGTTTAAAGAAATTATATATATGAATAATTAAGAATATTATATTAATTACATCATTAAGAAATTCCAGTAAATAAGAAAACATCTTACCCCACAAGTTCAATACATCCCCAGCCGCTAAGTGTAGCTGGAGTATTTATTGGGATTGTAAATCCATTATATAGACTTATCGCTCGATTAGGTGATCTTGTGAAATCTATAGGTGGAGAGATGATAAGCATGGCAAGATCATTTTCTAGAATAGGATGCCGAAATTCTGGGTATATTATTTTTCGCAACACTTTGTGGTATGTTCCATTGTTTCTATTTGATGAAGCACTTATAACGCTGTACTTCATATTGTTGTTTATAACACAATGAGCAGCAGTTAAGATAACTTTTGGCGCTAGTATACTACCTCCACAAAAATTATTGTTTAGACCTATTTTTATGTGAACAATGTAGGGAACATCGTGAATCTTTACTGGTGCATGTTCACCTGGATGTATTAAACGTCTCCTGCGTTCGTGAAGATACGATGATTTATCTGATAAAAACAATTTAAATTGCTTACAAGCAAAGTCCACCAAGTGTCCCCCGCCGATTTGATTCTCCTTGATATATGTTGTAATACTCAAAAAATTAAGCGACACTTATTTTTTTTTATCTGCGGGAAAACATTTTAAGGGGGTGAAACAGACCCTCAAAAATAGGGTTTCCAAGTGTTGATTGGATAATTTTGTATATAAAAACCAAATTGATTTCGATCAAATCTATTGGAAAAGTTTCCTCGTGATGAAGGATGAATAACGTAATTTTCCCAAAAAAAATCATAAGGGTGTAAACCACCCCTACATATTCTTAAAGTTGTGCTAAAAATTATTTAATTCACAGGAAAACATTTGGAAAAAATATATTTTATACTTCAGACAAAAATAAAGTTTACGTGTTTCGACAAAAATAAAAAAAAAATTAGTGGGGTAACTACCCCTAGACACTTCTTACTTTGTGTCTGTGATAATATAAACTTTCTATACACAAAAAAATTAGAAAATTAGTTTTATAACGATGGCAGTGAAATAGAGTACATTCAACAATAATTGAATAATTACACGGGGTAAACCAACCCCTAATTATGTATAAAATTGAAAAATAAACCTAAAATCGAGCAAAAAAATTGAAAAGAATACGTGTTGCACACAAAAAAGAGGATGAAGGTATTTATGGTCCATTCCATATAAAATTTACTATGAAAAATTTATTTCGTGAACTAATATTAAGCAATTAGGACTTGTAACGGCGTTAAAAAATAGACAGACAATGAATCCACTTTCGTATTCTGCGGTTTTTATATTGAAAATTTACGTAAGATATTCACGTCATTGCTGTTATTTTTCAATTTAATTTTTGAACATTCTGTGATAAATTTTATCTTGCAAAAATAAAAGGTGAATCATTTACAACAGATTGCATACTTGAAAATTTTAAAAACTGAAAATAATGCGTACAAGATTTAATTATAATTGTTAATAATTATTTTAGGGGTAGTTACCCCCTCCATGCTGTTTCTTTTTCTTAAAAATACCTTTATCCTCTTTTTTTGTGTGCAACACGTATTTTTTTCGATTTTTTTTGCTCGATTTTAGATTTATTTCTTAACTATATACATATTTAGGGGGAGGTTTACCCCCGTGTAATTTTTAATTATTGTTGAATGTACTCTGTTTCACTGCCATCGTTATAAAACTAATTTTCCAATTTTTTTGTGTATGGAAAGTTTATATTATGACAGACACAAAATAGAAAGTGTTTAGGGGTAGTTACCCCACTAATTTTTTTTTAATTTTTATCGAAACACGTAAACTTTATTTTTGTCTGAAGTATAAAATATATTTTTTCCAAATGTTTTCCTGTGAATTAAATAATTTTTAGCACAACTTTAAGAATATGTAGGGGTGGTTTACCCCCTTATGATTTTTTTTGGGAAAATTACATTATTCATCCTTCATCACGAGGAAACTTTTCCAGTAGATTTGATCGAAATCAATTTGGTTCTTATATACAAAATTATCCAATCAACACTTGGAACCCCTATTTTTGAGGGGCTGTTTCACTCCCTTAAAGTGTTTTCCCGCAGATAAAAAAAAAATAAGTGTCGCTTAGTTTTTTGAGTACTACAACATATATCAAGAAGAATCAAATCGGTAAAACCACAAAAGAAATTGCGAATATAAATCCATAACTATAATAATTATTTTACTTACTAATATCTTCTTCTGATAAAGTCCCTATTCCTTGACACAAAATGGTACAAACAATAATAAACAGATTCAAATTTAATATTGTCCCCATTCTGGACGAAAAATTAAACATTTTTGTTGTGAGGAATGAAAAACAATAAATGAAGAACTTGTTCTTTATACTTATACCCCGATTTATGAGAATCATTAAGTAAACTTCGAAAGTTTATTTCTCAAGATAAATGTTTTTTTTGAGAATCATGCTGAGCTCAATTATTAAACGATCATAATTTCATGATTTCATTATCGTTTCATGATTTCATTATTGTTTCATGATTTAGAATGATATTACGAAATTATTCGCTCTAATATTATGATAAACGATACGTCATGTTTGACATATAACACGTGCATAAACACATATAAAGATAAAACATAAGTTTCCTTAAAATATTTACTATTTTTTTACGTTGATATTTGTACAATAACATATTTTAAGAAATAAAAAAAAATATTTTTGGAATAAACACAGGATTTATATAGGAATATATTTATAGGATTTATAGGATATAGAAATATATTTATTTGAAGACAATTCTGTTAAAAATGTTTGCAAAATTAATATACTTTTAACATATTTTGTAAAGTCATTTGTATATACGGTAAAATTTAACATATTACCATTATGTTGTAGAATTAATATAAAACCATATTAAATTTAATATACACCATATTAAAATTAATATAGGTATATTAATATCAATATGATTGTATATTAATTCTAAAATATAATGGTACATATATGCAAATGACTTTACTCACAGTATATTAAATTTTGATCACTTCTTTTTTAACAGTGATAAGCAAAATATGAAGATTCTAATCTACAAGAAGAACTTTTGCATGAATCCAGTTTCTATACGTGGGATGCAACAAGTTCGTGGAAACATCCGGACTTTCTAGACCGGATTGTCCTCTACTCCAAGATACAACTCCAAGTAATTGACCATCCACAGTCAACGGTCCCCCAGAATCACCGTGGGTACAGCCTTTTTTTCCAGTTACACTCAAACTACAAATATCTTTATTTGTAATGTTATGGTAATATTTATAGATTTCTCGACACTTCTCCTCTTCAATTAGGGGTACAGTGATGGATTGTAAAAGTTTTGCCTGTTGAATCCTAGAATTCCTTTATATAAAATATAAAGGCAATCATAATTTAATAAGTTGAAAATTAACTTAAACCTATAAATGAAAATACATTTTTCTGCCCACCGGCCAGAAAAATAGTATACACACCTTGGCCAGTAAAAAAGAAAGCCTCAGATCACATTTTTGTCAACCTCGGCTTCGCCTTGGTCGACTATTATATATGATCTGAGAAATTTCTTATTTTACAGGCCTAGGTATGTAATATACTATTTTATTCATTTTTCTGTTTGTACTTTTGTACAGTCAGAATTGTATGGATCCCCAGTTCAAATTGGGTTGCTAGTTCGATTGGATTCGAACTCCTTTTTTTTTTATTTTACCTTACTGATGGACAGCCCCAGCCACTAATAGTGACCATAGCCTTATGGGGTAGAGTCTCATTAAATAATTTTATTCTTCGATTAAAGGAAGTAGCCCAATTTATTGGTGGATCAATTCTAAGCAAGGCAAGATCGTCTGAAAGACTATGTGGATGAAAATTTGGGTGTATTATTATCTCAGTTATTTTATGAACAATTCCAGTAACACCATTTATTGTATTAGTCACAATATAATGATGTGCTTCATCCGAAATACAGTGAGCTGCAGTTAAAATTACGGTTGAAGACAAAATGCTACCTCCACAACTTGGAATTCCATTTTCGTGAATATTGACAATATAGGGGATTTGATTAAATGTCGATGGTCTACGTCTAGGTGGAGATAAATTAACTACACGTTTCTTGCGAATTTGAGGATCCAGTGATTCCTCTGTACGAATCATGAAAAGTAATAAATTGTTATTATTTTTGAAAGATTAGCATATAATTATATATTATATACTTACTAAAATTTCTCTCTGGCGAGATGGTAACCATTAATGAAAAAAGTCCGCAAAAAATTAAGATACATAAGTAGGTTTTAGCCATCAGTATACTTTTAGTTTCAAATTAAAATTTGGAATGATCCAATTTTCGAATTTGACACCGGGTTATACCGGTTTCAATATTTGGAGAGTAATAAATTTTGTAGTATTACGATGTTTACACTTATTAGTCGGTTTGGAGAATTTTATAAAGTTTAAACGTGATGTATTTAATAATCACGTGTCCTTAAGATAGAAATAAAACATTGAAAAATATTGTGTATTTTTATAGGAAGTTTCCCGTTTATTGAGTAAATTTAAATAATATTTGTTTTCAGCGTCGAAATCTGTTTATTCTTCGCCTCGGTTTTACTAGTTTACTACCGTTATAAAAAACACTTTAAAAAGAATATGAGTTTGATAATTTTAATGCTGGAAATGTAAAAAATCCTCCATATCGTCGCAATTAAATTTATGCATTTCAAATGTTAGTAAATCCAAAGAGTACAACTATTGCTAATCGTCACAGAAATAATCGTTGCATTGCATACGATTTGGGATCGATTAAAACGATTAAATTCTATTAAGAAACACAATTGAAAAAGATTAGATTTTTTTTCTATACAAATTTTTCAATATAAATATAAATATAAATGTAAATATAAATATAAATATAAGTATAAATATAAATATAAATATAATATAATATAATAT
>UCOH01011371.1:0-106794 GCA_900474275.1 Synergus japonicus | reverse complement strand
TATATATATATATATATATATATATATATCGAAAGCAAAAGAATACCAGAGAGGATTTTTTAACTAAATTATTTATGCAAAGTACCTTTTAGGACAAAATATACATCTACTTACTACTTTATTTTTTAATCCGATTATTATTAATCTTCTAGTATAATTTAGGAATGGAATACAGAGGAAATTCCGAGAGAAGTAGCTCCTTTACCCATCTTCCATTTTCCAAAGCAACCGCCTGAGATGATAATAAGGTTATTTGTAATTCGAGGGGCCGATCAAATCTTCCTAATTTCCGGGATCACACGCTTAAAATTCTACTCGTGGCAGAGGTCGGCCCTGCTCGGGGGCTTGCAATGGATATAAAGGGCAGACTCGGAAAGCAAGCAGGCACCAGCGATTCGCTATAAACGCCGTACACGCAGGCACCGTATTAATTTCGTATAAATTTGGTGAAACTGCGCTTCGCACTCGGAATTACAAAATGCGATTTCAACTGGTAATCGTCGGAAAGTCTCGTTAGTGATTATTACAGTTGGACGATTTACGTACTCATACTCCAGTCCTTTGAATGCTTTCTATTTTTAATGTAAATTCTCGAAATTCAAAGAGCTCAAAATCGCGTTTATTTAAAGCCAGCCATGAATTATTTCGATTGTTCAGTTTTAGGTATATACATATATATATTTTAAATAATTTCAATATTCAAAAACAATTAAAATTTTTTTTAATTCTTAATTTTTTTAATTTTTAAAAGTTATATATAAAATTGATACAGAACATCGTCGCTTTATAAGAAAATGGTTGAAAAAGAATGGTGAATTTACAATTTCTTAAGAATATAAAAATCTATTTAGCCCACCTAATCTAAAATCCCTTACGGAATTGGACTACCTCTCTTGCACTATATAATTCGCAGTATCGAAATGCAGCACATCGTATATTTTCCGGTTCGTGTATTGAAAACAAAGAAGCTCGAGATGCGGAAAAGCGCATCCTCTTCCCGCTCGTTCCTTTTCCCTTTTTTCCCTAGCTCGACATCGTTTTATGTATAGTCATCGACGCGCTCGTCGCGTAGTGGGTAGAATAGGGAGGAGACTGAGGCACTGAAGGGCGCCTCTGCGGCTGCCGCTTGATGTATTCCGGATTAATGCAAACGGCTAATGTTATGTTAATACCGCCAGCAGAGGTATTAGCGGTCGTGCCGTGGGTACCGTAAATACAGCACAGAATAATCCCCCTGTTAACCGGTACTTCCCGTTCAATGCTGCTGCCTGCTACCCTCTTTTGACTGGGTTAAAAGGATAAAAGTCGTAATGTCATTTTTCTCCGTCTCTTGCCTTCCAAGTCGATCCAAGGAAAAACGTGAGGAAATGATTAAATGTTAGAATACAGAAATTCTGCTAGGAAAATACATGCATTATCTCCAAGGTATTAAAAGGCGATGTCAAGTTGAGGAAACTTGAACAAAACTTTAATGGAAATCACGTCTCTTTAACAAATGTGCAGCATATACCCATCCTGTCAACCGTATTTTGCTTCCACAAGTATCACTCATTTCTGTCTTATAATATCTTGTTTGTATTTCCATTTGAATAGAATAGAAAGAAAGACACAATGTTTTTATGAAAATATTCATGCAATTATCAGGGTAAAAGAATAAATAGTTAAAAAAACACTCTTTTCTTACCAGCCTAATCCACTTAATTTAATGAAATCTTTAGATTTTTAAAAGTCGGAACTCGGTCACAAGGGTGTGACAACTGGACGATCTTCCACCTTCGATCTCCAGAGAAAGTGGAAAGGGTCCTCGTAAAGTTACACTTCCCATCCTTTTGAGAATCCTGTGGGATCTTCAGGTCTCTCTCGAAACAACCAACGTACCGTGCCTGGGAATCTTCTGCTTCCTACCTTTTATCTCATTTCTTCCTACTCCTCCTTCCAGAATCCAGAAGACTCAAGAATGAAACGAGGAGGTCGTTGTGTGTTGTTTCTAGATAAAACGGAAACAGGAATGCTGAAAGGAGAGAGAAAGAAATCAGAAACTTGAGCTTGTCTCTCTCAAATGTCCCCTTTGTTGAGCTTGCTTTTGAGGCTTCTAAGTTTTGTTAGGGGAACAGTACTGAGGATAACGAATCCTTATTATCCACGTCATCAGCTACCTTCATCTTGATTGAGCAATCCCGAGGGACTGTGTTCCCAGAGAGGGAAAAACAGACGGAATACGTTGTAGATTCGAATAGTTTCTTGATGGTGACTAATGACTAGGACATTAAATAAAACCTTTGGGCGAACTAGAGACCTACAACTACCATCAGGCAAAACCGAGTGGAGCAAAAAAATTGACAAACGAGGCCACGATATTATAAAACAATTGATAGATGATCTGATAGAAGAGCGTTCTGGTTAGATGGCTCTTGCTATTTTGCTCTTGCATTTTTTTTTACTTCTATTTTTTTTACTTCTATTTTTTTTACTTCTACTTCTTTTTTGCTTCTACTTCTCTGTCCTTTCTTCTCTGAACCCCTTCCTTTAATTCTTCTTTAGAATTGTAAAGATAGAATGTTTCTCCGAGAACGAGAATATTCATGATTGATTGTTTATATATTTATACTTTTTGTCGTAAATTTAGACTTTGGTAGTTTACATTTCTAACTTGATTTAATAATTAGCAAATCTCGAAGCGTGATAGATTTAGTGGTTCCCTCTGAAGGGACGTTAACCTGTCCTACGTTTTCTCACGGTCTGATGCTTGGAAAAGTTTCCAATTTAATTCAGTTACTCCATCTAGTTCCACGCGAGGGATAGCCTCTGGCTTCGAACCTCGAACAACAAGAGTAAGAGAAAATCAGAGAGAAACAGAGAGGGAGAGAGATAGAGGCTGTACTGAAGGCAAAACGAATTTTCACTTTATCTTCGTATATACATTTTCTCGTCGCCTACCTTATAAGATTAGACTTAAGCCTCTTTGTAAGTTCGGAACTTAGAATGAGTGTTGATAACTTGCACTCGACTTGCTTCTAAATAGAAAATGCTTCGTTGGCAGAAGATGGAAAAGGAAAATCACCAAGTCAAGTAAAAGAAAGTTTCATACCTTAATAGAGACATCAATTTCATCAATAGAGATATCCATTGATATTGATTCATTAATGAAATATAAATTTCGTTGATTTATGTATGTTATCTATTGAATTTATTCTCAAGCCCTAAAAAACGGTTGCTCTGATAGTAGAATGACGAGTATCTTTGTACAAGGAGGTATTCAATTGATTATTATACCCACTGATAGGAAGCATTAGGTGAAATTTTTTTGATGGAGGAAAAACGCTGAAAGGAGGGTTGCCTGAAACGAAACTGTTGCATCATGGAACCACGAAAGGATCTCTTATCAGGGAGACGTCTTCTGATAGATGAACGAGCATCGCCTCTTTACGAAACCGACAATTAATTACTCCTTGCTAAAACTGCGGGACGAGGACAATTTGTCTTCATTGGCGAGACGACTTATCACGTAGAAGGAGAGAGAAAGAGAGGAAGAAACGTGAAAATAGGAAAATAGAGAAGGATAAAGTTCTATACTGTAGAACTGTAAGCTTCTCAAGAATTTCTCTATATAAATCTTAAAGATCTTTTATTAAATTAATTATTATAATTTTCAAATAAGAAGTTCAATTTCAAGATGTCAAGAGTTAGTTATAAAAATTTTCTCGAATATTGAATATATACCAGATTTCAAAAGACTTTAAACGATTTCAAGAGTTTCTGAGTGATTTTGAAGATTACGAAAGATTTTTGATTACAGTGATCTATAGATTTTGTTGTCTTAGAAGCATTTGTTAAAAGTAGATAAAACTAAAGGATCCGGGTACCAGGAATGTGGTTGCCTTAGTACTAACAAGAGTACCTAGAGCCCCTATATTGAGCATGCGGGTTTTCCTGGTGTTGCCCGTCATTCACGACTTGAAAGCTCTCCACCACAAGTCCATTCTCTTTCAGTGGACTTGTTTCAGCAGGTCGCTGAAACCCCAAATGGAATATCGATACCCTTCTTTACAACATCAGTTTAACCACCACATTTCTGAAAGTCTTACAATCGTTTCTCGAGCGTTCTCTATTTACAGAAAACTAGCCTGCATCGTTAACGATCGCGTAAAAGCAATTCAATTACGTAAATTGTTAAATTGAAATTCCCAAGGATCTTCGCTCTCACAATATACGTAAAATCAATATCTTACTTTGCAAATAAAACTTCAAGGAAGCATTCAAATTGGTTTATCAGCTTGATCGTTACTACGCCTCATCGGAGTTACTCTCGAAGTAGATATCGGTGACAACGAAGCGATACAGGCTCGAGAAGAAAGAATAAAAAAGGGAATAGAAGGAAATAAAAGAGGATATTCCAGGAGAACGAGCAGGATGAGACAAGACGAGACACTATAGGAAATAAAAAGAAATTGTCATCGTCCGGGTAGCTTGGACTCAGCTAGCTACTAGCTACCAGCCAAACCTATTTTCTTCTTATTTTCTACTAGGCGCACTCTTCTGTTTTTACGTTCTCTCCCCGTCTAGCTTAAATCTTACTCTCTGCAATACAACCTGCGGTAAAGACGCTTTACGAGGATTCAGTGTAGACAGAATTGTCACATCCTGAAACTTGTCTACGATTTCAGATGTGGAAACCATGCGGAAAAATAACATTTAACTTTTTTATATATATTTTTCTCTTATTCTTAGAGTACTTTATGATATTTTCCTCGAGAAAAAACTCTTCCTTGATTCAGCTGGCCAAAACTTTCAAAAAACCGAGATCACAGTTTCATTTGTCAGTTTTTATTTACAATAAATGGAGATGTCACCAAAAACTGGCAAAATGTAGAAAAGAGATAAAAATATGTTTAAATATATGAAGAGTGTACAAAAAGTTAAAAATATAATACGAATTCATACAGCTTCGTGACGTAAAGATAAATTTATTTTCATGCGAAAAATAAAAATAGTAGCTTGTGCTATATAAGAAACACAATAGTGAAAGATTCTAACAAAAGAAAGCAGAGAATAAGAAGAGAGTAGCGAATGTTCAAAAATGTAAGACTAGTCCACTTCGGATTTTCTATTCTGTACTTGCTTCCAAAAAAAGTATACTTTCCAAAAGGTGTAAGAAATAGAGAATCAGAATGGACTGTACCGTCTTGTATTTTATTTTATATTATACCTTTCTGGGGGTATTCATATTATTCACAGAATAACATTCACGAATCTAAATTTCAACTATATAACGAAATATAAATATTACTTTATTCTTATTTTACCATACAGATTTTATAGAAAAATATCCTCCTGATTCGTCGTGTAAGTATCGATAGTGATTTTCGACAATCGATACTTGCCGAATCGTAAATTATACACGTGAATTTAATTTGAAATTTTGAATTTGCTTTCGTTAATAATCATTTTGTCACGAGTCTAAACTTGAAATACATTGAAAATCTAGGAATTTTAAGGAAATTTTATGGAATTTCTAAAGATTTTATGGGAGATAATGGGATTTTAAATGTTATCATACAATTTTAAAGAATTTTAAGAAGTTCTTGGGAATTTTTAGAATTTTTGACGACTTTGATCAGATTTTAATCGGACTTCAAGGTACTTTTATGACTTAAAATATGTATTTCTGGGATTTAAATAAGGAATTTTAAACTTTATAGGGAGTTTTATTAAGGAATTTCAAAAGCTTTTTATGATTTTTAAAAAATTTCGAAGATTTTCGTCAAATTTTAAGGGTTTTCAAGAAATTTTTCGATTTCTAAAAGATGTTGTGGAATTTTTATTGGTTTGATGGAGTTTTATGAGATTTCTAATAATATACATAAAAGTATTTCGAGATTTTTCTGATTTTTAAAACATTTTGTGAAATTTTAAATGCTTTCATGGAATTTGATAAAATTTCTAATAATTTTAAGGGATTCTAAATGTGAAGGAATTTCAAGAGGTTTCTAGGCATTTTTAGAGATTTTCACTAATTTTAACATGAATTTCAAGAAATTAATGATTTTAAAGGTTTTTATGAGCATTTTTAACAATTTTTAAATAATTTGTACGAAATTCAAGAGATGTTTAGAATAATAAAAAAGGTTTTGTAAAATTTTATGGGATTTGAAGATATTTCGTGAAATTTTATGGAATTCTAAAAGCTTTGTAAGAGTTTTATGATGTTTTAATGAATTTGAAATATTATCCTGAAATTTTAAGGAATTTTATGAGATTTCTATGTACTATTTTTAAGGGATATAAAATAGTCATGGAATTTCAAAAGGTTTCTAGGAATCTCTAGACAGTTTTTTCATGAATTTTAATCGATTTCGCAGGTTTTCAAAGGTTTCTTGCAATTTTTAGAGATTTTTACGAAGTTTGTCATAAATTTTAAGAGATTAGAGAAATATAATATAATAAATTATAGAATATTGAAGGAGAATGTAAATGTGCGCGCGAAGCGCACGTTCGTTCTTGTTAATGAAATAGGTTGAAAATTCGCATGTCTGACTAAAACGCATTTGTTCTACTTAAAAATAATCCTATGTCTAGCTATACCGTTATTTTTCTACTCGGCCTGTAAATAGGTCTCACTGAGTAGTTTAAGAAAGTGAATCTGTGAAGTTATAGTCAGACATGTTTTGAAATCTTAATCAAAGTATTGGGCGTATAGTAATAAGAATATACTGGGTAGTACGAAATAGTTAAACAATTCATATATCTACCTAAAACATCAATTTCTACTGAGAGGAAGGTCCCACGCCTTAATTAATAAAGTCTTTAATAAAATAAATTACTTACGGACTGTGAGATTCGCAGGCTTGATAATCTTCGGACAGGCTTTAAAAAGTCCAAGTTTGAACTTGACACTAACAAGATTCGCCAAATGTCTTGGTAAATGAGGTAGCGAAAGTCTTTCTTCCGTAAGAAGCCAAGCTGGACCCAAAAGTGCTGTGGTTAGAGCTGCGAGGGCAGCAAGACCACAAAAAACCCCACATCGAGTCATTCTCGTACCTCCAGTGCCTCCCGAACAACACATTTTTCTTTTAGCTCAATTAAACTTCACGAAATCATTGTTTCAATATTAATTTTAGAAAAAAATTGACACATGTGAGAATTTCAGAAATGGTAGACGTACTCTCATCGTCGAATGTTTTCAGGAACTTTATTCGCATCGCCTCCTCTTACAAGATATCGTCTGAATCTCTCAGTATTCATTCCTATTGACGAGTTACGGTTACGGTCCTCGCGAAGAGGAAATACAAACAGAATCACCAGGAATTCTGAAGGATCCAAGAACTCCACAGGTCTACTGACATTCCGTGCTTTCAAATCCTCGTCACGTGCATGTCACATACGTTTCAACCTGGATACTATCGCAGGGTTTCCTTTGCACATTGTTTTCCGTCCTTGAAAATGATTGAATCTTCAAGTCTCGTATCCGCTGAGCATCTTTGGATTAAGGAAGGTACAGCAATGAAAGAGACCGGTTTCCTGATCTCGTTTAAGTGTCCCTTAAATATAAAGAACCTATGAAAGAATTGGGAAGGATATCTCATTAAAATGAAAATAGTGAACTTTCAAGAATGAAATATTTTGAGTGATGCATATACAGTATAATTCCGCCGAGCGGGAACTTAATGTAATGTTGATGTTTTTTGATATTTTCACTAGATTTTTATGATAAATTCGGTACAAGAGCATTAGGAAATCTGACTGAGAATCGGAGAAATTCATTGCGAATTAAGCTAAACGGCACGTGCCAGACTAGAAGCCCCGGGAGATTCGATAAAGTCAAACTCGATAACTCGTCTGGATAACTCGCTTATCGAATTCGGATTATTCGCTTTCATCGTCGGAAACGGTGCTATCGCTGCTCGACCGGTAAATCTGCAATATCCAGTCGCAAGGAAGCCGCACTGTCGGGAATCTCATGGCATTACAGCAATACATGAAAAATTTACAAGGAAAATCTAACTTACAAGTCTCAAAACAACTCCCGATATTTAGAAAAAGGAATGTGTAATTGTCGAAGCGAATTCTGTATCGAAATTTGTAGTTTCAACGTAATTCTAGAGAATGAACATTAAACACACTAAGAAACGTTTGTTTATTAATTTCGGTAGAAAAACGCTTAATTTTACCTTGGTAATTTTGAAAAAACTAATTTTTAAATTTTGAATTAATTTATGTAAAAAAACAGGATGGATTCTATTTAAAAAAGCCTCATAATTAAATAAAATTCTGCAATTGGTACGTGTTACGAAAAATTCTTTAATAAAATGATGGAAGCCCTTTCACGAAAGATTCATTTCATGCAGTTTAATTAAATTTTTCATGGAAGTGAAACTTTCTGGATTTCTTTTCTTAAAAAGTATATTAAAATAAAATGTATAAAACAGAACTCTAGTTGAAATTATATCAAGAGATGTTAAATCTCTAGAATAATAACTTTGACATCGATAATATGTTTCATTTGTGTTTAAATCGAAGCACGAACTTGAGCTTGTGCCAGCTAACGAAAATCAATTGCGTAGCAACATTCGATAGATTCAACCAGCAGCAATTCGTTCAACTGTATAAAGAACAGAACGTGTCTGATTGTTTACCAAGCTGAGTGTCGCCAGCCACACCATTTTTATACTGGTTGCGGCAGAAAGTACGTATATACTATTCTCTCAACGAATCTAGAAAATTGGTTGCATTCTGAAAAAAAGGAAATAAATTGGAAAAATAGATTCGATTCAAATAGTCGACATTCGTTCGCAGAGAGTGTATCTACTATTAAAATAAAGTGGTTGCTCCTTGTAAATGTAGTTTACGCGATTGCAATTCTCTGTCTCTCTTACTCCTCTTACTTTTTTTTATTTTAAATGCCCATTAAAAAACAATTTCAAATTGACGAACGAAAAGTTTAAAGGAATGAGGAGAGCAAAGATAGAAGGAAAGAGTGCGTGTAAAGTGTTCTGGAAGAATTTAAGGAGGGCGAAAGAATAAGGAAAGAGCGAACCGATTTTTAAAATACGTCTCTCAAATTCCTTTTAGGGCTGTTGCCAGCACCATCCGGAGGCAAGTACGTCATCAATGTCCCAACGTCTTTGACGTTTAGAGTTGAAAAGTGTACAAAACAACTTTAGTGCATGTTTGACGTCTCTTAGAACTCCTGGATTTTTCTTTAAGAGATAATTTAAACCTCTGCCGTTCAGTTTCTTAGTTCTTTTAATGCACGTAGTAAAAAAAAGCAACTTCGCGAAATCACTCAACAAATGTATGATTGTGATTTTTATTGATGTTGTATATTTAGAAGTGCCCGAGTTTGAACCTGTACATTTCTTCTTGAAGTAAATTAAATTTACCGACATTCGTGCCAACATAATTCGGACCGACATGTTTCTCTTTGTCAAATGGGTACACGCTGTACATTAGTTCAATTAGAATTAATAATCCAAATCTAAATTGTTCCAAGATGTCGATAATGTCGATAATGGCGGCACATTTACCATTATTACTAATTTTGACAAACGCTCAGAAACGTGATTTACGACTTTTCAGGTAGAATTACCTCTGCCCTGTAGACATTTTTTATGATTCGTCACACTTGGCTCCTGCAGCGCGTGTCAAAGGCCGTAATTCGTGTGAAATTCGTGCAAGTGGCGTATCCGTTTCGAAAGCGATAAGAACAGCGGCAAACGAGTGAAATATATGTGAAAAGGGTGGTCGCCAAAGGGGTGGAGAGGAGAAGAGAGACGGATAGGATTGGCGAACTGAGTGGTGTGGCCTCTCGAATCGAGGGTGTGGGTTTTGGGTTGGAAAAAGGGCGTAATTCTTCCGAAGGACGGGGCACAGACCGTTAATGGATTTCTAGTTATGTGGAAAAACCATTAAAACGTTTGCTCGCTCTCGAAGAAATTAATTCCGATTGCCGTTATCGCGACTACTTGTAAAAAGAAGGGAATAGTTCGAGATTAAGACCCGACATATAATACCGGAAGCAAATGGGTTTTCGTCCACCCTGGCAAAATCATTGCAGAGAAAAATCTCAGCCTGAAATTGTATGTATTTTATAGAAGCTCCTACTGATATGGAATTTATAATATCAAGTAAAATTGCTGAAAAAAATTATGAACTTTATTATTCATACTTTTATCTTACTTTTATTCTCATTCAGTGAATTTTTACGAGAAGCTTTTGACGGTCATTCTCTGAAGCATAATTCTTCTGTCTGGCAGCAATGAAGCATAAATGATGCGTTCACTCTGGCACATAAAAGTAAATCTCACAATTTCACTTGTTTGACATTCAAAGTCTCATATGTGAAAAGAGTACACCTTGTGTACGAATTGATTTAAAGAAAGATTTGTAGACTCAATACAAGTTTCTTTTATTTTCTGAGTATATATTGATCAACAGAGAAAATTATTGGAAAGGAAAGAAGTTCGACTAGAGGTAAATATCAATAAAGAATCTTTCGTTTATTTTCCAGCTAAGCTGCTTACTACTTTCTTAACTGAAACGTAGAAAACTAATTTCAAGAAACTATACTTTAGGGAATTTAAACTTCATTTTCATGATCCTTTTGCTTTCATTTTTATTTTTCTTTGTCTCCAGGAGACTTAAACTTTCAATTTATTTATCTAACTTCAGACCAACGGAGTCCACCTACCAGTTGCTGAATAAAAAATTTCTTTTGTCATTTTCAATTCCCTACCAGATCGCTGCCCTCAATTTGAAATGTATAGGACGAAACAGTGTAACGAATCGAATAGTTGTCCGTTACATGCACTACACTGTACTCAACATTATCTGTTCTATAGTAATTATGAGCTGGTGTACCTGACATCTAATACTTGCTCTACAACAACATTTCGTTACTAAATATTCTGCTAACAAGCACTTTAATATATTAATTTAAAATTACTTATTTAAATTAAAATGCATTGTGGCATTTTCTGTTTTTAAATTAACTCTTTATTCTAATTACTTTAAAATTAATTAGTCCATAGTTTTCAAAGAGCTAAATCATATGAAAAAAAAATTGGAAAATTCGATTGATATCCAATATCATGAATTAATTGCCGAGATATTGAAATCAGGATCTGAATAACGAGGTTCGTTTTGCTCTCTACTTTCATTATCCTGCAAATTATTTTCAAGACCACAATCGTTATTGGAATGAGGATCATTACGAATTCTCTAAGGAAGGTGGGGTCGACAATTGTAAATAAAGTTTACTACTCTAAGGACAAAAAATAAAAAAAAAATGGAAAAAAGAAAATGAAACAGGCATGCAACAGAAACGGGAGCTTTGGCAAGTGGGCGGCATTAGCTCTTCCGGGCGTGAATCGTGGCCGAGCCGAACTTTTAATTACCCGGAACTTGAGAAGAAGAAAAGAGCGGAAACGAGCTTTGGTCGAGAAAAGGATGAAAATCCCGGCAAGCTTCTAGTTCTATAGACATCCGAAGAGCTTCTAGCCACCGTCGTGGTCGCTTCGAAACTAGAATACTCTTATCCACGTTCACCGGGGTGAACAAAAAAATTCAAAAAAAAGAAGGGGGATTAAAGTTCCCTCCAGAATTCCTCACAAAATTAACTTGATTCTCGAACTTCATTATTCAAAAAAGAGATGTCAAACTTTCTCTACTTTAATTTTTCTTTAATGCAACTGAACCCGTACAAAATTGATCAGTTTTGAAAATTATAAATAAAAATTTGATTCACAACATTAGAAAATAATTTATTAAATTATTTAATAGTTAATTAAATTAATTGTACAATTATTGAATACGAAATTATATTCCCTTTTTTGAGGGAAAAATAATTGTATCCCCAACAGAATTAATTAATTTACTCATTTTAATTTTATGCGAGATCATTAAAAATTGTTGTCTCCAAAATGCTGAGAGACAATGAATGATTTTAGTCATCAATCCGTTTCACGTTTCCCACTTGCATTGTGTATTAAACCACCGCACGATGACAGGCATTGGACATGCTTTCAAATGTAGCTTCGAGTGCAGCTTCCTTCCGTTCGAAAGCTGGCCAACTAAATTCAAAATTGCCTGTGCGAATCACTGTGCTTTCCATGTGTTAATATTATACTACAGCTTATCCATAAAAATCGATAAGCGAGTTAATGATCATATCATACTAAATCGACTTTCGAAAATATTAATTGACGACAATAACAAAATAACGAACAGCACAGACCTGATCATCAAAACAATTGTACAATAACCATTACTAATATATCCCATCAAGTCAAACATTTCATGACTCGTACCTGCCCATCACACAATTAAATAATAACAATAATTGTAATAACATTCCCCATAATGACTCACGTAGAATGATAAAATTTTCACTGCTATTCTCTATCCTTAATTATCACATAAAACGTCTATCTAAGTATTAATTAAGAATGTTTCTCAGCATGATAAGAAAAGTATTCTTAAATAATTTTTGGCCTGAAGCCTCACCTTTAAAAAGTTTTTAATTGAAAGGGCTCAAGAGCACATAACACAGCACTTTTAATGACTTGTACACTTTCAAATTTCCTACGTTTTATGCCTTGATTTTGTTTTCATATAAAATTATGAAATCACATGTGCGGTAGACCGGCTTGTGATGCTTCATATCAGATTGAAGGAAAGCAAACGACTTGCGCGAAAGTCAGAGGCGTACTAGCCCTTCGTATCACACGCGCCACCCTCAATGCTCGGGACTCCCCCGGACGAGTAATTCCAACACTACACCACGTTCAGCCACCTCCAAGTTCAGCGCACTCGATGCTATAGTAGGTACATATTCGTATAGTGGTCCAGGATGCGCTCCTAACACCGTCTAGTACGTTCATCGTGCAGCGCTCTATATAATTATGTTATAATAGGTATTGCAGGTGCTGGCCCGTTAAATTGGTAATACGCTGCTGCAGGCAGAGTACGAATTTTGCGACTTTTCAATTATGAAGAGAAATGTTGAGACCAGAAACCTTTCAAAATTATGAATATTTCAGCGGAAAAGTGGTGATTGGTATTCGTAGGAGCTGCTGGTGTGGGGCATATTGAAAAATGCAAACAATGTAATAAAAGCCATAAACAATCAATTTAACAAGGATCAGTAACTGAAATTTGTTAAAAATTGACTTGAAATTATTACTTTTTGGAAAATATTATAATCCGTGTAAATGAATTTCGTATTGATTTGATATTGATGGTATAAATAAGTCACGAATGACACTAAAATGTACTTTCGAATAATATTAATCTGAATAATAAAAACTGAACATAAATGCGAAATACTGGTCCTCACGATTGTAAATCAATTCACTATAATTTATAACTCCCTTTATTGAAGTTTATATCTTTATCACTTTTGGCATACGGAAATCGAAATACCACTCGGGCTGTGAAATAAAATTTGATAGAAATGAAAAAAAAAAAAGTATGCACGAAAACAAAGTAAATTTAAATAAAAAGATGCAGCTAACTGATTCGTTTTATTAAAATAAAATATCTTTTCCTTAAACAAATTGAAATTAAAAATAAATAAAATTCATGGAAAATTTGTATTTATTGAACTAAAATTCGTTTACTATTTGACGAATATCAAAGCGTCAATGTTTTCAACCATACAAATATTTTTCGCAGTGTACTTGCTAAAAGTTCCTTTGAAAGTTTTGTGATTTTATAGGGTATTTTCAAAAGTTCGTCCTCTTTCTAAAATATTATGAAATTTTCAGATCATTTTAGAGCTCTGTGAAAGTTTCTGAAACACTTTCTTGAAAGCTTTATGACAGTTAAGGCTTTTCGTAAGGACAAAGAACAATTGAAAATAATATTTTTCAGCTATACAGCCAGTCTATGATTAATTTAAAAAAAAACTCTAATATGAAAATAAATACATAAAGTGTATTAATCACTAACATAAAATCCTTTTGAAATATAGAACTCTACATAATTACAAATTTACAACATGAAGATTCATAATGTGACTTTTCAACACATTGTAGCTATTAAATAAAGCTATTCATGTCCCTAAAATCTCCCCCAAGAGCTGACGAACCCTTTCTATAAAACAGAGTACCCTCGAATGTTCTTCACTCGTCGTTCCTACCTTACTCTAAATTTTTGACATATTTTAGCCAATTACCCCTAAACAATGTAGAACATAATTTTCCGCAACTAATATTACAGCCATCGTCCCTCATTCTCTTGTCCTTCTATATAGGTGGTTAATTGTCAGAAAGACATTACTCACACTCTTGCTTGATGTGCGGCACAGGGTGAAATCAATGCCCCAACAAGTGACAAAGATATTTAATTAATGAAAGGTGGCTGAGAGAAAGTCGATTCATATCGAGCGTGACAAATCAGAGTTCCCATCTCGGCACCAGGGATCGAGGCGAGAAATATCGCAAGCCGAACGATACAATTTCGTGGTGAATTTCGCGCGCGAAATTGCCCTAGGGTAGTAGCATTACAACACGCTTTCGAAACAACGGAGGAAGAAGGTAGAATGGCGGGAGAAAAATATGAGTGATGGAGAGAAGCAAATGCTATTTATACCAGTCCCAATTTACAGGAGAAACAAAAAGCTTTGTCAATTTTGCGCATTTGATTAAAAAGAAAATAAAAAACTGGTTCTAGGTACTGTCAAGATTTATTGAATTGTGAAAGGAGCACATATACAAAAGCAAACACCTTCGAAAAAACATTGAATATAGATGTATAAGTTTTGTGCTGTCAATTAAAAAGAATAATAATAATTTGATTAGAAGAAAATGGGAAACTATCGAACTCTTTTCGAGCGCTACTGAGCCGTGAAAAAAGATACTAGAAGAAGTAACCACTTCCCAGGAATTCGCTGTCAAAGAGGCAAAGCAGATGTTATAAAAGAGTCGATATTTTAAAAAGCAATTTTCCATATCAATAATTTTATACTTTAAATGAACATATTTTCGCTTTAGATCGAGAGATGTTATAAATATTGTAATATTATTAAATGAAAAAACTGAAGCAAAGCCATACACTGGCCCAAATGGTCCATTGTCAGACGGGGAGAAGAAAATAAGGAAGAGATAGAGAGAGGGGAAAGGGTAGGGGTGGAAGACAGAACACCGAGGTCGAAGGGCACGACAGATACGGATGAGACACCGCGCAGGTAGAGATATACGCATCAAGGACAGTAGGAGCTGATCGAGGCACAGGTCGGACTTTACGGCCGATAACGGATCGTTTCTCCAGCATTTCGTGGTCGCCCAGTTCCAGTTCGGCAACCCGAGTATGCGCTTCGGACAGTTTTATGCGATCCCTAGTACGTAAACTTAATGTAGGATCTATAAAGGCTACTTCGATAGCAGACTTTAACACGACCATAGAAGCCCTTTCCAAACGCCTAGATCCCGCTTCACAAGTTATAGTCAGCGAAATTGAAAAGAACAAAAGTCTTCGATCATCACTTTTATACTATAATATTATTCGGGATATCTAGATGCTATTATGATTCACAATCACAAAATCATTCAAATTGTATGCCTCGCCAACACGTCCCTCGTCTACTTTGGTTCTCCATATTAGATAAATAAAATTGATTTTTAGGTTGATATTTGTTTTCAGAAGATAGAGCAATATGTCTTACTAAGACAATCCGTGACTACTTAAAGTTATGAAACGTTTTCCTCGATGATTGAGTACTAGTAGAAATAGTATGTTTAGGTCAGACATATCGTCAAAAAGGGCAACTGTGGATATGTGGGGTAAATTTAGACACCATTAAATTATGTTTTTAATGACTCGTGACTAAATTTAACATTACGTATGAAATTGCCTATTTAATTATTCATTAGATGCATCATCATTTTTGATGAAATGTATTTTTCAAAGCTGTTGTTTTAAATTAAAAACTATAATGAGTCAATTAATTTGTTAAATCAATTTATATAAATCTTCGTTGCAAAGCAAGTTTCCTACAAGACTAATTTTTTTTATTTTCCAGGTTCAAATGTCGTAAATGAAAGGCAAACCATGAAACGGATCCTAGAAGCGGATCACTTTGTGGTCTTGAAGATACTGGAGTCCAGTGAAATTCGATACAACAATCAGACTGGCTCATTACCTGCAGGCTCTGTGTCGCCCCGTGTGCTCTGCAATTTGGTAAAGTTTGATTTGGCTTGATTTCGGTTTGCCCCAATTCGTGTCAGTCCGCACGTAGTTCGCATAATGATTGGCCCTACTGCTGCGTCAATTATGTCCGCCAACAATACGCGTTTGTTCCTGCTCGCTTGGCGATGAAAACAATTTTGACTGAACAGATTTTATGAACCCCTGAATAAAATGCTGGTGGTTGTTTTTATGACTTAATAATAACCGCTGCTTGTTTCATTACCCCCGTTATTTACTGCATCAATAATAATAAAAAGGAGATTGAGATTGAGCTTTAGTATTTTGCCTTTTAAAATTCATTAAAAATTGAGTTTAAAAAGAAAATCAGTATTGTAAAATATATTGGATAGTTTAAAATTTTTATTTTACAAGACGAAATCGATAAAACAGACGTCAGTGAAGTATTGTAAAAAAAATACAGTCAATTGTCATTTCAAGTTTGTCTATGATTATTGAAATTAGTACAAGATGAAAATAATTTTGTATTTTTAGTAATAAAAGAGCTACCTCAGGTTTTTTTCCACAATTCCAGACTAATCTGAATTTACTCATATTATAATTACCAAACGTCCTTCAATGTCCTTAACATAACACACAGCGTGCTTGCTTTGACCAAACTGCGTAGATTATGGAGTTGGCATTCCTAAAGTTACTAATTCCATTACATTGATTCAGAGAGTTATTGAAGTACCAACATCCAACGCTTTTGTCAAATTAAAGTTAAAGTATTAATTTTCCAAAGCTTTGCAGCGACTGTAACATAGACATTATTTTAATTATTCTCTTCTATACTTATATCCCATTTGGCACCAATTAATAGAATTCAAATAAAGTGTTTACTAAATTATCAAAAAACTCAAAAATTTAACGGTACCGGGACCTTGGACCAAAGGTACCAAGGAGTTTGCGAAGCTTTAAGGAACAAGTAATTTGATAATAAAAGTGACACACTGAGAAAAATGTCTGGTACGGACAACAAAACTTTTGTTGAACCAACCAAAGTTTTGTTGAAAAAACCAAGATTTGGTTGGCACAACCAAACAATTTCTGTTGTTTCTATAGCAACCAGAAGTTTTGTTGTCCGTACCAAACATTTTTCTCAGTGCAGGCGAGAGATGTGCAGAATGCTAAGCAGAATGAACCAGATAAGTGGTTTGGTAACAAGTACTCAACGAATCTCGCAAGTGGTACATAGAGGCAGCATTGAGGATTTAAACAATGCCAACAAAGCCGAGCGAGAGAGAAGGTGGTGAAAGCACTAAGTACCTAGAGAGGGGCCTGTGGGACTCATTGTGGTGCCTAGCATGTAAACTTCTCATGAAAGTGTGGGGTGCGAGAGAGGCCAAACGATTCGAGAGCTGTTTCTCCTCCATCAATCATGGTATTTACGTTCCAGGGTAGTCGAGGTTCTGGCACACAATGCGAAAAGCTCGTCGAAGGAAGAAGACTGAGTGTACGCCGTCAGCGAAAGCAGCCACGGCCTTTCTAGCCTGCTTCAAACAACTAGCCAACACTCAACTCTGGCTTATGATAATAGATGCTTGAATAAAAAGCTTTCCTCGTAGCATCATTATTCTGCGTATCACGAATAGAGACGTGCTTGATATCCTGAACGGGAGTTTTAGATTCAAACAAGTTCCACTTTCCCACAGATTTGCGTAAGCCGATTGGGTTTATACATTAGAAAAGGTCAAACTGTTATCATTAGAAGTAAGTTTTAATTATAAAGTCTCAACCCCAGTCAAACTTATTAATTCGCTTTTTGGTAGGTAATAATAATAATTCAAAATAGTTACTTGTTATCATAAACTCATTTTTAGGAAGATCTTGCCACTAAATTCTAGGATATCAAACTTTAGGAAAGAAAATAAGAGGGGCTGAGTGTAATGGCAGACTAAAAAATGATAGGACAAGAAATGGAAGACTAGGGGATTATATCATATATTCTAATATAACTCTATGACAGAGTCATATATTAGAATATAATACGTTGTTCTATCATAAAGTTATATCAAAATATACGATACAATCTTCGATTTTCTCATTTCTTTTTCAATTCATTTTTGCTCCCACGCATTTTCTTAGTTCGCTTTTACTTTTAGCCCCTCATATATATATATATATATATATACATACCTCGCGTAATATGTAATAAATAATTATCGACCTTCGTGGCTATTTGCAGAAACACTTCTGCGTGGTATAATACAACCCTCTTAGAATACCAGCCGCTCTCGCAGTCCCTTCAACCCCCATCACGACTTCCAACGACAAGGCAGACGGGTGGTTGGTTTTGTAATCCCAGAACAAAAACTCGTGTTCCGCTGGATGCAAATCCAGCTAGAGGTTGCCTAATTACTCGTGCTGGTATTACAGGTACACGATATCAGCTATAAAACAAGGCCAGGTATACAAGGATATTCTACTTGGCTAATTGCGTGGGAAAAGTCTGTCGCACTGAAAATGTACATACTTTAGCAAAAAATTGTTTAATACTACTTCGTTGGAATGTTATGCCCACAAAATCTCATGCATTTCTAAGAATACTCGAGAAGTTAAGTAAGTAACTTAGATACCATGTTTTATTTTCTCGCTCTCTAAATCTGAATTAGTGAAAAGTAGGTCACAAATTTACTTTAGTGAAAATTTTCACTAATTATTAGTTGTATTTTACTATTTCAATTAGTAAGTTTTCAACTTTTCACTAAAGTTTTAGTCAAAAATTACTAACAATTAGTAGAATTTTTCACTAAAGTAAATCAGTGACCTACTTTTCACTAATTCAGATTTAGAGAGCGTGAAACGTATTATTTTCGTTAAACATATTCAATTTGGTATTAAATCTGGGGTTAAGATTAAAAATGCGGTGAAAAGGGATTGAAAAATATGCTTTTATAAAGTGGATGGAAAAGTAAGCGGGAAAGGGTATAGTATATAATAGGGAGGTAATAAACTTTAAATTTATATAATGTTTAAATACTGACTAAAATAGTCATAAATTCTACATTTTTCTTTTACCATTTTTTAATATTCTTCTAAGGCAGTTGACCTTTCGAACTCTGGAAATCTAGAGAATCGTAAATCTCTATCAGACGTTCAATATTTTACAGCCCGAAGCTGAAAGGCAGAGAGCTGTTTGCATACGAATTAAAGTTATTAATTCTCTGAAGTCTATGAAGGACGCTTTGCTTTAATCATTTGACGGAATTCTTCATCGATTTTTTTTCAAAAGATTCTAATTAAATAAATCAGTACATTCGCCTTTGTTTCTCAGATAAATTACATTTTATTGATATTTAAGATATCTAACACGCTAGGCGAATTTGAATTACTAAGAAGGGTAATTTCGAAAATTATTCGTTGCCCACAAACCATGACGGGTTCTAATTTGGATAATCCAGATTTCTCCTGTGATTGACGTTATCATGTTACCTTTGGTGTTCTCCATGTGTTCAGAATTCTCGGGACGATGTTTTCTAGATAGGTCAGCTTATTCATATTCGACATTAAAAGAACATTCTCATGTTTTCTAATTGAATATAAGTGATAATAATTATAAAACTGTATAAAAACAAGTTTTTTATTGAAAGATTGATAATTGTTTTCTTTTTTTTTCAATGGAATTTCACTTTTCAACTACAAAATATTTGCATTTAAGTTCTATATAAGTGAAGATAGTTAATCTTTCAGTGTGGTAAGTTGAAGTTGAAACTAGAGAACTCCTATTCTAATTTTATGTAAATTTGTACGAAGGTGGTGTGACAGAAAGGAGGATGAAGTTATTTTCATTTGACTCGAATTAATTTGATCTTCTCTCCAAAGTCGCTTTGTGAATAATTATTTCTCATACCGTTACTCTCATCATTACTAATAATTCAGTCGTTTTTTTCTTAACTTCAAGAAAAGGAAAAATGATGAAATCTTTTTAAAATAAAAGAAAAAAATTATTATCGGGAAAGAAATCTTATAATTAATTATTAGCTGAATTGATTGCAGAAAAATCTCACATTGAAGAGCAGTTTAAAAATCGGCAAACGCTTTAAACTGACTGGTCTCTACTTATTTTCGCATTATCACGAAATTCGTTTTCAATAATAAAATTCCTTTTATGATAGCCACCTCCTTAATGCGTTAGCGCCCAGATGAAAATGGCGTACCTAAGTTTTAATAGCCTTTGATGAAATATTTGTTCATTAGAACGGATCTTTATTGGCAGGCATAAAAAACTTTCCAATCTTAAATCGTTTATGGTTGCTTCAAGTTCGTGAGTATGGTAATCATCACAGGGGTTTAACCCTTCATTCACTATTAGGATTTTGTAAATAAAACATCAAAATCTAAAATACTATAAATACATTCAATTTTCTCAAGACATCAGAATAACTACTTTCGTACACGATAAAGCTCTTTTATTCTTTTCTTTTTTTTATAAAAAAAAACCCTATAAATCATTATTTGCAGGCAACATTCTGCTTTAAAATTCATTCCCAGCATACATTTTTTATGACAAAGGCGTAAATCTTGCGTAACTTACGAGTCATTTATGAGTTTTATCGTAAACGCAATACTGAAATCCGTTTCAAAACAGTTTGAAGTAAGTATTATATTATATTAGAAAACGCGTTGGGTGTGTATAAAAGTTTATCGACAATAATGCACATCGTTTTTCTACTTTAGATAGAAAAGAACATATTTCCCCTTATTTTAAAAGCATCTCAATCCTCACATATATAATAATAATAATAATAATAATAATAATAATAATAATAATAATAATAATAATAATAATTTCCGAACTCTCTCCGAAGGGAATTCTTTACTAAGCTCACGAAACTTGGAAATTAATTTCGAAATTTCGCATCAAAGTGCATATTTCATGGACATAGGGTTGTCCCGGTTATCCGTTGTGATTTTGAACATCCGTCGCGGTGCTTGGCTGCACTCTATTGACAGCTGCTTCGGCAAATAATAGATAGGTGTATCGATCGTCCAGTTATGATTTACAAGGTATAACAACCACGCAAATAGTCAGAATTAGCATTAGTCGAGAGTAGCAAACGAATAACAGTGTGTAGTGAGCCACATAGTCCTAGAGATCAAACTGGATATTCGGCCAGAAGCTAATTCATTCAACTTATCCCGGCTAACAGAATAGTAACTGTTCCAGTTACAGTGCTACATACTCTGCTCTTAGAATATCAGGTAGCGTCTAGGTCTAGGAGCTACCAGAGCATACAGGCCAGAAGCCACCCGGCATGCTGGTATCACACAAGTCGTGCAACGTAATAGCGATAACCTTTATGGCTTGGGAAGCCGAGATACCAACTACTACCACAACTCTGAGAAACTACGTTCCTACGTGAATTCACCGACAGATCTCACCCCATTCCACATCTCCGCCACCGTCACTGGAATTCCTGCACGCCTATTATTTATCCGTTTCACAGTGGATTCGACTTGAAGAAGCTCAGGGATGAAAAGGGGAAATGCAAGAGAAAGAAAAGAAAAAAGGAGAGACATCCCCTACTGCTTTTATATTTATTTCGTTTACATTTCTTGTGGTTTTGTTTCTTTTTTTGTTATTTATTTCCTCCTACATTGTATTTATTCCCTCTCTCTCTCTCTTTTCTTTTTGAACCTTCTTTATTTTCTGCATCTTCATTTCTTTTTATTTATTCCTTGGGATTTATTTCCTTAACTTTATTCATTTTTTTCTACCCTTTTTACCTCTTCGAAACCAATTATAGATATGTAAAAGGTATTAATTTATAAAGGAAAAAAGACAGAATATAAAAGCAGAATAAAAAGTATTCTCAAAAAGTATATTAAAAAAAATCCTGAAAAAAAATTGGAGGGAAATGAGGAAAATATAGAAGGAAGAAACTAAAAATGATAAAAAGAGGGGAAAAAGGAAGAGCAGGAAACAAAAGAAATAGAGAAGAAATGAAGTTAAAGAAAGAGAGGAGGAAGTAAAGTCGTCTTATCCCCGAGACCAGTGCAAAGCGCGGAAAGAGGTTGAAATTTTATTAGGATCCCGGAAGCCGCAGACGGTATCGAGTCTCAATTTGGATAGTCGCGTCATACAAGAGGAATATAACCCGCTTCGTCGGGCACAGCCTTTCTCCCTGAGAAACCTGTGATATTTGCCATGCACGAAATAGGAAATGCGAAATACGAATACACATGTGGCAAAACTGACGAAATGGGAGATGCACCTCCCAGTTCTATTCGCACCAAGTAAATCTTACCTGAATATATTCGCAGATAACATCAGCTTGGAGAATATCCCCTATCTTGATTGTACGGCAGACTTATCCTGACTCCAGTCTCCGTTTTGAATTAGTTATATGTTGAAAGCCTGATTGTCCGTGAATACGAAAATCTCTCGTTAAAGATCTTATAAACGACATTTATTTCTGAAGAATCTATTTTCTGGATTAACAGTTACTTTCGTTAATTACTTTTCCCAGGAGATAAACTTAAGAACATACTATAGTCAAATGGTAAAAGGTTTACTAAATTCTTTTTTTAAATACCTAGTTAATAAAATAGAAAGGTATAATAATAGAAACGAAATTTTTGTTTATACAAGAAGGCGTTTAATGTGACTTATTTTAAACGCATTTCCGTACTGCAGTACAGACTTCTGGATATGGAGGTTTTGCGATATATCGAATTCACTGTACGACCTACCTTCGTAACGAACAATGAAATTGAAACACGTACGCTCCACATGCGAAGATTTCTCGTCTGGAAAAGAACTTTTGTGCACCGTTTTAACAAAAGAATTCCGAAGGATCATAGACTCCTGCTTCCTGAAAGAAACAAAGAAAAATTTAATCACTACCGTAATGATTAAATTTTTTTTACAAAAAACGCAAATAAATCGCCTCTTATTATACATCTCTTGCAATCTTTGAGTTTAATGAAATTGTTTCCTAGAGTTGCAAATAATTAATCTTATTTTTCGAGTATATAGCAGTTTGCAGATGTTAAGGATTCCTTAAGAGAGAAATATTCTCTTCGTCAAAATATTTACGAGCGCTCTATGGAGCAAAGCACTTATTATTCGGGGAACACAAGGAGCAATTTAGGATACAATGCAGAAGCTGCAATGATTTTGTCGACTCATTAGTGACACCGGGAGAAGAGTGAGAGGTTGCTGGAGAAGAGAATAAGGGCAAGTAGTTCATATAGATGACTAAAACTTCCCTGATCCTCGATGTTTAACAACTCCCTTCACGAAGCCATCCTCGGGCCAAACTCGCGCCGACGTTGAAGCTATTTAAACGAAATGGGTGCCTACTTAGCACCGTCAAGAAATCGATCTCCCGCACACCAGCTTACTTTCTATTCTACATGCAAGGAAGGAGATTTCTCCTTGCATAGCGGCTTTGCAAACTCGCAAATTAATAAGATGATGATCTGCAAGCAGGATCATCCTACTAACAATGATCCTAGAGACATTTCTCGAGTCAGGTAATCTAGAAATAGGATTTCACTCTAAAATCATTCTCAGAATTCTGTAGAAATTAGTCAAATTCAATTGGTTTATCAAAATTACTAGTTCATTCCCCAATATTCCGAGATTTCCGGAACTAATCAGTAATTACTGTCGAAACTGCGAGCTTCGTATCATACTAATGGGGTTTGACGAAGTTCCAGTCACGTAACAGTGATTGTCCGCAAATTGTATATAATCAAACCGAAGGGAATCCTAGAAGTTTCAAAAATGCGAAAATCGAATATTTTTTTTCAATTAAGCAACTTGATATTGACATTGACATAATACAAAACTTTCGTCAATTTTACCAAATGAAAGAATGTGAGTTAATGATGTCTAATTATCTAATTATAACTATACCTAATACCTAATTATCTTAACATATGCCTATAAAATACTGTCTATAATCTTATTCTAAATATAAGTAGAAATCTCTTACTCGGACTTAGAGCTCAAAAAGAACTCAGAATCACTATTTACATGAGCTGACTGAATTCTTCCGGGACACGTAGAAGAGACGTGGGATGGCGCTAAACCGACATGAGGAAGATTTGGGCAGGTTCAAGAAGGGCGAAACGAGAAGGATTTTTCCTCTGGAGAAAAGAGAATTCTGACTTCTATACTATATCCGAGTGCCGAACTTCGTGACGAGACCACGAAGGGGCTTGAGAAAAGAGACAAGCTCTATAGATCGAGCGGGGGGTTGTAAAAACTAGTAATTCGCATGGGGTCTATAAAAATGTTTATCACCATCAATAAAAAAGCTCTTGGTTCGGTGCTCCCCGTATTCCACTTCTGTTATCGTTCTCGTGGTGCTTCTTTTTCTGTTTCTCTTACTTTTTCTTTGCACTCCCTTTGTACCCCTTTGCTTACTTCCTCTCTCTCTCTCTCTCTCTCTCATTCACTCTTCGAAGGTAAAAGAGTGCTGTAATCTTAACGACGTGCCGAGACCGATAAAGTCTAGCCTCTGGACGGTATATTGTTTTAGTTTAGAGAAGAAATTCAGTTTCGTAGAAGATCTACATTCCTCGAATAGAAATCGCAAGAGAGCCGGATAATTGCCTATGACGAGCATTTTTCTATTATTGCAGCTCTCGATCTTTAATTACTTAGTTCCTGAACACACGAAACACAGATACTCCTGCAGCCACAATTAACCGTAATTTACGGTCGTACCTCAACACTATCCAATTTCTCTGTCGCTTTTTAATCTTTTTTTAATGGAATCGAAGGATTGGCTGTAATCCCTTTCATTTTGTGATTGAAAATCTTTTAGAAGTAGAGGATGTAAATGTAATCGTCAATGTAAATGTGTCAATGAGTGGGATAATGAAATTTAATACGATATTTCTGATGGAAAAGTTATTTCTTACTTTTTTAACCTTATTAATATAATGAGAAGATATCATTTGGAAAAGAAGTTTTTCCACTTCTATAATTAAATTTTCACATTAGAATCAAAAAGTCGAAGATTCTCGGTTTTATATCCTTCAGAAGTTAAAATCACGTTTTCAATCCAAGTAATTTAATGAAAATAATAACTCTTTTAAAGAAACCTAATTAATTTGTAACAAAGGAGAGCGCCAATCTTAACTTTGAAGAACAATAAGCTTTATATTTTAATGAAGAAAAATATGACGTTAATAAGATATAATGAAGAGCCTCAGAATATGTAACAATGAATATTTACAGAAGCGACTGTAAATATCATGATCTGGACATTTGTATATTAGTCTACATTGTCATATTTTAACATCTTTACCTCTGAATATGGATGCCTAAATATTTCATCTCTTAAAGCTTTCAATTATTCTTTATATTGTCAAACACAATATTTTAATTGAGAATAAGGATGAAAAAAATTTGCATGATTAGAGAGATGTAAAAATATTTTTTGTTCAACGAAATATTTCGGATCAGCGTACAGTCATCTCGACTGACTACCAGCAGAAACTAAAACGAATTTCCATTGTTCTAGAAACGATAAGCACGCCAACTTTTATACTCCCGTCGCTTTTTAACATAATTTTATGTTTCATTGTTTCGCATATTCCACAAGAGGGCTTTGAATTTTAATATCTCGCACAGTTCTCTTATCAGAATTTCATCCCTACAACCCCTTTTAACTTTTGTGATGTTCTAAATTTTACCACATTTCATACCGCATGTATAATATTCCTGAAACAATATCAAATTTCGTATATCACTCTGCAACTTTTCTCCAATTTAATAATCGAGAAAAATAATTTCCTTGCATTACTGATATAAAATTTATAAACTGCTTAGTTCTATTTGTTGGAATGCCACAAATATTACAAAAATAAGACTTTTCAAAGACATCAACTAAAGAAAATATTGACTTGGTGTATCGAATTTTCTTCGATTCCAGAAAGGCAAGAAAAATTACCTAATTTGAGTTGACAGTTCTGGGGAGTTATGGCCAATCGTTTCAGTCAGAGAGAAAATCTTCTCTACTCTATACGGCCTTCACTTTGGACGTACACGAAATGCCTTATTATATTTCTGAAGCTTGACTTCCGGTAAGCTCTGACGCAAGCTGCATAGCACGTTTTCACCGCAAACAAGCCTTCTAGGCAGAATCTTCACGCGTTTATATCTATATCTATATATGTATGAAATATCAGTTTATTCGAAATATCCATCCTACATTCATATCAGAGCTATCAGTAAACCAAGAAACTCATCAAGAGTTTACGCTCTACGAGAAAGAGAATTCCACTCTATAAATTTACGCGACGTCTAAATTACCTTTTCTGTAACTTCTCAACCTGCATGAAACTTTAATATTGCACCACTGTCAGTCTTGTTTCTATGACTCGAATTCCCGCCCTTATGAATTCTCGCCTCGTGACTTTTTTTTTTTATAAAAATCGAGGTAAAGGGTTGTAAATTGGTAAATTTTTCACGAGAAACTTACTTTTTTATAAAGCCAGAAATTTCAAGGATTTTAAATCATTTTGAAATATTTAGAGACCGGATAAATTTACGAACATACGTAAGTTAGAAAAGAAGGGAAGAAAGGTTTAGAAAAGTTTTTTTTTTTTTTTTGAAAAAGGAGTCGAAACAAAGTTTTAGAAATGGGGGTTGGAAAAGGGGATGCAGAAAGGGGTTGAAAAGAAGGTTTAAACCAGCAAGTTAAGATAAACAGAGAATACATTTTCCAATTTACATAAAATCAATATACTCATGATGTATCGTTAGAAAATGAAAAATAAGTCGTGCATAAATGAATTTGTAGAACGAAAATCACAATTTATAGCTTCATTTTTCTTTGGGTTTGGGATTTTGGGAGATAGTTATCCCAGGATCTCTTTCTCGTAATTCTTAACCTTTAAGTGGATTTTATGTCAGAGGGTTGTAGGGTCCGAAAAAAACTCTTCGTCTTTGTAAACCATTTAGGAGAAAAAAATCCACAACGAGGTTCAACAATAAATAAGTACAATCCCCAGGATTAATTTAAATTAGTACATCTACACTTACAACTTCCGAAAAATTATACTAATTTTTATTTTGTTGAGAAAAACTTCTTTAATGATAAACTTCCTAATAATAATCACAATACGCTATAAGAATTAGGGCACACCGAAGTTTTGGCATAAAAATCACCTATGCCCACAAAAACCCAACTAGGATATATCACTTAGTCCCAATGTTATTTAGTCTAAAATCTCATTCTCCTGAAAGTAGCAACGGCAAACATTTCTTTCCAAGTCTAATTCATTTTATCAGAAAAAAATTAAGTAACGAATTTTTTTACCCTAGAAAGAGGAAAATGTAATTATCGTGTCTGGAAGTGATCACTTCCAGGGCTAATAAGATAGAGATTGTACATCGAAGATTTTTTTCTCACGAAGAAAGCGGTCAATGGTGGAAGAAAGTCACGAATAGGGGGTTGTGGAAACAAACGATCGTATTTTTCTGAAAGCTGGTACATTCTCGAGGGTTGGAGGAAGCTTTATCACCCTTGCATGCGTATACGTGTGTACACACGTGCTTTTTGTCTTCGACCAAGACCCTCATCAAATTTCCTGTCGTCAAGAGGTTCGCACAGTTTAACGTCATCCTCCGGCAGTTTGTTTAGGCTGCAGTCGCCAAGATGTGAGGGTTCTTGGATGTTTTACGTCGAATGGATAAGATGATCCCTGCCTATGAAAAATGTGTCTATCGTCAGATATTGAGGGGTCAGGTGTCGCAAAAACACCCTTTCATAATATATTTCTTTAGATGAGATATTTATTTTTTAATCAAATATTTTATTTGTGCCAGATAAAATATATATCTTTGTAGCCAATTCATTCTAGCGGAGATAAATGTAATATTTCAAAAATCCTTCTCGGAAAATGAGCCGCTTTTTTGGTATGTAGGTCAGAACTATAAATATCGAATAAGAATGCAGATTGCTTCAAGGCTTTCCATAGAATAGAGTTTGGATGCTTTACGATCGTCTTCATTGCCGGTGCCTTTGACGAGAATTTTCCGAACTCTCTTCAAAAAAACACGCAATCCATATTGCGAGAAAATTTCCGGCCCTCGAAGCAGATTTCTAATTGAAGCTTGCTCTCATAAGATCAAATAGTTAATTTCGTTCAAGAAGCTACGAAATCTGAAGAAGAATCGAACCTCGTCACATTACGTTGACATTAAGTAGTTCACTTCAGCTGTCTTGTAATGAAAAAAAAAACGAATCTAATAAGAAATGAAAGGTAGAACTCAAAAAAAAAGTAGAGGTTTGTAAACAGAAGTCTGATAAAGAGGTTGAAATTGGAAGAAAGAAAAATAAAAATAAATACAAGCTTCAAAAAGAGGAGTAGCTTTTAAAAAATAAGTACCTTAGAAATGGAGTAAAAGGCTAGTTATGTTATTACAACTCCCACAGCTCTTGGTCCAATTTTGAACAGAGAGAGGACATAGTTCCAGATTTTTGAGAGTGTGCCAGAATAGTTGGTACGCGTTAACCACCATGCTAATTATCTCTGTCCTAAACAATAGACAGAACTGCACAAAGGCGGAGATTGAAAGACATGGAGATCCGTAGTGGAACCGGGCGGAAGGGACGAGGTAATGGAAGTGGCTACTGCTAAGAGGATGACAATCATGGAGGACTTGAGATCACTTCCTTGCCGTGAAACAGGACCATAGTAATTTGCGAAATGTTGGCTGGGTCGACTGATGGTTTCGTCGCAAGCTTGAAGATAAATTTTCGAGAAAATCAATCGCTTCCAAAGTCTCCATAATGGAGAACTGCATAGAGAAACGCCAGACAGGTAAGGATCAATTTACATTCTGGGGTTATCTTCCTAATCCTAACAATGAAAATTAATGGGAAAATGTTATTACCCACCATGATGGACAATCTTAGCCACATCAAATTTCACAGTGCTATAATCAGGTTTTCCTGGGTTGCGATATTCGATCAGCTTCTCGGTACAAAATATGTATCTAAGTCATGATTCATCCTAAGAGATTTAGTGATAAAGAAAATAAACTTTCTTTCGAAAGAAATTATTTTTCAGATTCATAATTAGAAATTGACTGCTCTTCTCTAGAACCAAAAGCACTTATCTATCTGATCATATTTGCTTCATGAGTTACCAACTTATCTAAGTGCCCAGAGGCCTCTAAAGCCCTGGGCTCCTCTCGAAGTAAGTTTATGCAGACTGCCACATCCCTGAACGTATCCAAACATTTCGAGATGTTCTTCTAGAAAAAGAAAACTTGAGAAACACTCTTATCCAGTCTTTCAAATTCAATCCTCGAACTTGTTTGAAAAACTTTACGTCCATAATACCAGGTGTATTAGAATTATCAGTTCTCAAAGCAGATCGTTACTATGAAGTTACAAATTTATTTAAAATGTTAGAATTTATTTTCAAAAACTGCAAGCGTTTTACTTTAATAAAACGAAAGTTCTGATTGTCACAATGCCAGAAACCGCATGATTCTGAATATTTAAAAAGTATTTTTTACCTTTTTCCGCTTGGCAGCTTCCAGCCTTAAATCGATAAAAAAAAAATCCTGAGAATCGCTGCTTTACTCTATTTCCGGTATCATACAGCATACATACATGTATATATATTTCCCACTTCAATATCTTCCGCACGTGTCGCCTAGTGAATTATGCAAGTAACTATGTAGGTTTAACCGGGTGGGTACCAAGCACCATATCTACTTTCAAGATTCCGTAGGTGGCTGTACTCACCTGTATATGAGCATCGCATTCGTGTGCAGTCATACGTACAGAAATTTTCACCTACATAGAATGAGCATCAGTGCTGTGTTTGCAATAGTATATACGTGTATGTTACCATGAATATACGGTGTTACGGCTCCTTCGGGAATGTTTCAACCCCCGGAACTCTGAATACCTATGGTCCATTTCGAAGTGGGATTCCTTTCACCTAGGAATTATGGTACTCAGGACCATTTCGATTAATCTTTTTCATATACTCCTGTGCATCTTTGATCAAGATCGTTTTAATTTTTGATTATCTGATGATAAATTCATAAGAGGATAATATTAAATAATTGATCAGTTAATCGTTGGTAGCCAAAGCGTTTAGAAATGTGATTTCATATTTACAGGAAACCTATTAAGTTTCTTTTTTAAAATATGTTTCAAGGCTCAAGAAGATTTTATTTACAATTTAAGCAGCTTTGCTTGAATATTAAATAATAATAAATAATTATACATAATAATTATACAGTATATTAAATGTATATTACCAAAATATATTAAACATCGAATCCGGCAAGTCTGGCTATTGCGCAAATCATCCATGCACTGAAAAAGTACCCTAAAAACAGATTAAAAATTTTAATTCTTTCTAAGAGATGCTATAACTATTACAAAATCAACTTACGACAAATTTTCTTTATAACTGTATCAGGAGTCACTGCATCACCACAATAGCCATTGTTTCTAAGAACATTTCCAACTTCTTGTAAACGCAATCCTTCTGCTGTTGTATTTCCTTCAGCTTTTTTGACTTTTTCTGCAAAAAAGAATTTTTAAAAAGATTGTTTTTTTATATAAAGTTTTCAATTAAACCTTACCACAGATTCCTTGATCTAGGAGAGTGTTTATTTGAAGCTTCAGCCTATCTTCAGTTATCTTTACACCTTGCATATTTTTACTATAAGCTATATATATATAATAATAAAACGATTAGAATAGAATTAAAAAATTGTTTACAGCTAATATAATACAATTTAAAAAATCTTACAACAATAATTCGTCAAGTAAGAAAACTTGCGAACAACTTGGCCTACAGCTGCATATTGTTTATAGTCTGGGAAGAGTAGGACAAGTAACTCATTTATTTTGCTCTCTGAAACATAAATAATTTGACAGTACTATTAAATAATGAGCAGTAAATTTCAAATCAATTTAAAGTAATATTAAAAATGCTTACCACAAAATGAGTTATCTTCGATTTTCTTTATTAAACTTCTAAATGATTGGTTGTCGTTTATCTTGTCTCTCACAGCTTTTCCAAATTGCCTTTCGTACTCATTTAAAATCACTCATTTAAAAAACTCTGATATCGTAACAATAGAAACGATATCCTTCCTGATATATTTCACGAGGGCCACAGTCGTCTATAAAATTTAAATTGTTAATAAAACATTATATGTAAAATATATAGTAGGTACATTCAAGATATTTAAATACGTAATTCATTTACTTATAGCATTTTTTAACTGTTTGTAACCGCCGGTACTCCAACTAGCTTGTGCATTCAATGCAAAGCTAGTTAACAACAATGTTGCAAAAATTTGAACATAACTCATCATGTACCACCTTTCATACACTCAACTCTCGATATAACACTCTTCGCCCTCGTCATACTGAATTCCTAGGATTTCCGCATTATATCTTTTTCTTTCCACAACAGGACTTTTAAATTTTATAAAGTGACCATATTTTACAGGACACATTACTCAACAACAGGGGACTGTCCTACGAAATACAGGATGGATGGTCAGTGGTCACTTTAGGGTCTCTCTACAATAAGATTTATTTTTGCTCTTACGCTGACGCGTGACGTTGATGTGCGACGCAAACGCTTACGTCGTCAATCAACTTGAAATCTGCGCACCGATTAGCCCTTTCTCATTCAGCACATTCAAAAAAACTTGTAAGGACAAAAACTTGTAAACTTGAGAACAACGAAATTAATAATTTTTATTGTAAACGCACCCTGGAATCACTTTGATGCTAAATCCAGAACTTAATTCTCAACGCGCGCGTTTTAAACGTAAGTTTCGATGTATTTTTGTGACGCATTCGTCGAAGGCACGATGGTGATCTAAATATACGCATGTCGGACGGAAGCTTAGGTTTATTTGCGTGGATTTCACGCAGACAAACCTCGAAAATCCAATAGAAGGGAAAAGTAAGACACGTGCGTTAAAAAGTGAACTTTATTCTTGAGCACGAGTCTGAGTCTTCTCTTAAATTTACATAAATGTATATTTAAAAGTTTTGTTTAAAGTTTAAATGATCACATCAGAAAAAATATGTTTGAATTAAGAAATATGTCCATAAATATTGACGTAATATGGAAAATTTCTTTTAACTGTAATATCTATAGTGGTCGAAAATTTTTGATTCGCATTCGTGATATAGTATACAATATATTCAAGCTATACGAAACTCGAGACGCCGATATATCCCACATAACGGGAAATATGAATGCAGAATAAAAAAAAATCTCGTGTTCGACGATGTGAAAGACGGAGCTAGAAATTCTCAATAGAGTACCTAAATCCGTGAATATGAAATTGAAGAAAAAGATGAGGGAGAGTGGCAAAAGCACGTATGGTTTGGAACACGTTTAAATAAGGAGAAACTCTAGGGGTCGAACTTCCCCGAGGACAAATCCTTATTCCACTCTATGAACGCCCACTGCAGTCTTTGACCACCAGAGACTTGACGACACATTTTACTTCTTATTTCCCTTCAGTTCTTTCTACTTTTCCTCCTCATAACTCACCTTGCAAACTTCACTTTGAAGCTTCATATATATTTATCCAGTCGCACCTCCGAGTAAGTTTTATTACGAAATATGGAGTTTTTCCTATTACCGAACCATAGGAAACAAAGTTCCACGTTTTCAAATTGAAACAACAGAGGGTGTCAATTATGTAACTTTCACATTTTTCTGATTTCCCATTTTTTCATTGTTCCTAATCCTAATAATCAGAAAATGAGAAAGCTGCATGATGGACCCCCAGAAAGTAAAGTCTTGGTATGTAAAAAGACAAGTTTTATTTGATGATCAAACTGGTGAAGAATTAAATGCATCTCATAAAACTGTTTTGTCTTTGTTTTAAGAAATATTTGTTTGGATTTTATGAATGCAGAGCTACTCAAGGTAAAAAAGAAGATAGTCAAGCTGTTCGAGGGGCAAACTGAAGGGGTAATAAAAGTCACTGACGTAGGAAACCGAGAAATCCACCTAAAGCCTTATTCGCTTTCTAACCACATTACACTGCCCCACTGTGGCTTTTTCACTGCTCACTCCGCCCCCAAATAAATCCCTTCGACATAAAGTCATAATTTATAAGTGCGCATTGCGCTTCATTTATTATCTCTAATGCGACGTAAAAGTAAAGTAAGGGGCATTAGTATAACAGAAGCTAAAGTATCGCGGTAAAAATCCAGGAAAATTCAAAATTAATGGCCTTTTGTAAGTGAATAGTCGCCTCAAGTTTATACTTCAGCAATCGGAGGAACATTCAATCAATATATGTTTCTATATACTGGTTCACGTTTTACACTTGATTGCTCTCAAACTCATTTATTAGAAAATTTAATCCGAAGCAGATTAAGTGTTTTTCGAATTCCATCATACTTTTACAAAAAGATGGAAAAGTACTATATTCCTTCATAATATCATTTTACACTTGGAAGTGTAATAAGAAAATTTCAGTAAAAAGATTAATTAAATTGAGATTAAATTATTAAATTGACAAATGTTCTTCAAGGGTTACAAAACTCTTTCCACATTTCCTTTTGTTGAATCAATCCAATTTCTCCCTCAATTTCGCTTTGGATGAAATTGTTCCTACAGTAAATGATTTTTCTCTAAAGTCTCTCTGATATATCGGTAAAAGTTACTTAGTAAAGGAACTAAGGTAGTTCACAATTTCATATACTTCAAAGACTCTTAGAAATGAAGGAAATGAAGTCAGCGTAAAAGTGGCAGTTATATCCCATTTACTTCCTCAGTAGTAGTCTCGTATTTTGGTCAGACACGGTACTACCTATACGAGCATAAAGCTAGTGATATTACATCGTTAGAATAATAAATTCTATAATATTTGTATGTTGAGCACATATACAACGCACATATGTGCAGGACAAGATTTTTTTGACACAATAAATTGTGGTAGAATTGAAGATTGATAAAAGAGCATAAGACTGTAAAAAACACGTCTAAAATATTCCCTCGCTTTTTCTCTCCCATCATTTCCTAATGGTTCTCATCTTTTTATTCCACTTCTAAGTCCGGAAGTGTAAGGGGTATACAAAGCCGCGCGAGCTGTAATAACTTGCAACATTTCCCGGACTAAATTATTTATTATCTTGCAGGGTACAAGAGTTTCTGGAGGGTGAGGCAGGTGACCCAGGAAGGAAGATATTATACGTCAACGTGTTACACGCCGCGCTCTGTGTATAAAATGTTTTGTGTCCACAAATGCATATAACCTTTTATACGAGCATAAGTTTTTTTTTGTAATAATGAAATCCGAAGAAATCGATTATTATTCTCTTGATGGAAGAGTATTCCCTGGATGGAAATCCCATAAGTATTGCGCTTTTGTAAGCCAACAAAAACGAATCGAGCTTTCTTGTTTGCTTTATTAACAAGTCACCGGCAGTAGCTCCTGAATTAATGTTGTTCAAATATTGAAGGCTTTTAAGGGGATGAGATCCTTTTTAAACTGAATAAAGTATTTAATAGTTTTACTGTATATTTTAAGTAAATAATAATTTAAGGATGTATAATAGCATTATAAATATTATCCGTAATACCAGAAGTATAATACTATTTGAAATGGGCTCTTCTATAACTTTAAACATTCCACCTCTTCCTCTCTATATCATGAAAATTATCGAACAAAACTCATTTCATTAATTACTAAAATAAATATACTTAATATCTTTTAATCTCCGTATCTTGAAGTTTCCAAGTTGAACATGGGATGAACCTCGAAAGTTGTTTGCTTAAATCAGAAATTAAGACAAGCTTTACACTGCTGGCAGGATTTCAATATCACGCCTTAGTAAACTGCACTTTGTTAAATTTCAAATACATTTAATCCTTGAATAAACTCAAATAAGAGCTAAAATAATTACAGAGATATTCTTGTCTGATTTTTAATACTGCTGCTTATCTAGAAGGGAATGATTTTAAGCAAAATGAAAAAAATATCATTTCTTAATTTTTATTTTCACGAGTTCAAAATTTTGACTTTTGAAACCAAATATTTTACTGAATATCTATCGTTTCCGATGAACAGTGTAAACGAAGCCATGGATTCCGAACATGATTTGCTCGTTCCTTTAACTCTAGTCATTATTGATTTTCAAAAAGTGCTGTCGACCGTCGACCAATTCGATAGACGTGATTCTCCGTTGATCTAACATGTGGATTCTCGAATTCCTTGGAAAACAAGAACCTGAACTAGCAGCCTCCCCTTTTGATTTCAAGAAAGGTCGGAAAAGGTTGCAGGTGTGGGACGACAAGCTGATGTAATTGGTTAACGTTGCTGGTGAATTCGGTCTTTAACTCTGCCGGCAAGCGCAATAGTAGCTTCTTTTTAACGAGTCCCTCTCACAACCATTACTCACAAAATTGCCCGTTACTACACACCCATCTCTTATACCCCGTCGACATCCTCGTCTCGCCACAGCTGCACACTTTTCTAAAACCACATAAAAGTAGTAGTGATGTAGCACAATTTTTTACGTCCAGCATTCAGTATTGAAGGACAAGTCGACGGATGAATTTATTCTCCTTTCACGACATATATTTATCCTAGGTGTTTTTCTTTTTACGAGAACGAAATCCAAACACGCGCAATTTCTGTAAATGACTATAATCCTGCATGCTTCTATGTTTAAATTATAGGTATAACTTAAATCTCTCAGTTTAAAAGTTTTAAATCGTAAAGGACATCATTTTATTAACTCCACAAAAATTCCCCATAATAAGACAAAAACTTGTTAACGATAGCAAATCACTTCTCTCACATACACTGAATTTTGTTTTCAAATAAAAAATCTTAAATAAATAAATGAAGAAAATATATGCATTCGCTATGATGATCTTCGGTATTGAATTCTAGGGATCTTTCCAAGAAATCTGCAGTGTACTCAGGTAGGTTTAGATGCGGAAAATGTGATGGGAGTTTATCAAGAGAGAATTGATTCTATTGTTCATGTACTCAGGCAGCTTTTTAAATAAGCTTTTAGGTGAAAATATATTTGCAGGTTTATGATAGCACTTGGTAACTAAAGACCGTTGGCGAACGTGCGTGATACCCGGGCTCAAGTTGATTTACATTTACGATCACTCATCTCCGCCTCAACCAAGCTCGTACTACAGCTTATTAAGTCATTCGTCTCAACTATGAATAATTTACCAACTTGACACTACAGTTATATTACCCTTTTGTTTACTACCTTGCAGCACTGCTAACCAAAATTCACTACTGGAGATATAAACGTCAATCAAGAGCTAGATACCCATTCGTATTTAAATTATTTCAGAGGTTTCATTTTTGTTACGAGATATAAACCGTTATCTCAGTTTATTGCCGCAATATTCACAGCAAGTTCCAAATTCCATAGAAATTACAATAAAAATCCCAGAAACTAAGTAAAAAATACTTTTGCAAATCAATACAAATTAAAAAATTGATTTACAGGTGGCAAAACGTTAACCTGTTGTAGTTAACAAGTGTCGTTTTGTAACTAGAAGATAACTTATCTTCAAAAAAATGTAACATCAAATGATGATAAGCATTATCAATAGTTGGCTAGGTGAATCATCTGCTTTGCCGACGGATGACTCACAGATCAGAATAGTTCAGTCAAATATATGTACAGTTTTATAAATTAAATTGTTAATTTATAATTCAGTTAAGGGATGATATAGGTAATAAAACAATAAGGAAAGAAACATGAATAGTATGAAAAATTGATAGCTTGTTAGGAAACTTCTTCAAGAAAAAATTACTAATTACTTAACATTCTCAAAAACTAAGAGATCATATACAAAGTACCTATGTATAATGCAAATTTTTTAAATACATAAAAAATACATTTTAGATCAGAAAGAATGTAAATGAATAGAGTTGAGTTAAATCTGATGATGCAGAGGATGCATTTATTTTAAGTCAATATAAATCGAGCCTGTGGAAATGCGACGATTTCAACGCCATTCGATTAGTGCTAATAAAATGTAATGTATATATAATAATACGTCGAGTATACATTGTATCTGTGTATTTCACATATTCAAAGCTCCGGAATAACCGGTTTCGGAGATAAAAAATACAAATATCCTTGCAACTAATATACAAATGAGATTTTTCTGGTTTAGAATTTACAAAATTCATATTCGTCATTCCTGACTCTCTGGCAAGTGTCACAACTTTTATGGAGTGTAGTGGCTAATCTCTCGCTTTATAGTATTATTTGAAATGTTACTCTTAAATATGTCTTTCATAATTACTCGAATTCACAGTGATACATATTGATAATATAATATCTCATTTTAGTATTTCTGGGATAAATTAAATGTGCTTTTTACGATCCTCTATGTTTAAAACTGGATTAAAATGCATTTCTTACATGATTTATTGATAACGCAGATTTCTTGACGTAACTAACAAAAATATAAATCTGAAATGTACAATATTTTTACAATGAAGCAACCCAGTTTTATAATATCTTCCTTCAAACCTAAAAAAATGTATAACTTTTAAATTATCCAGTCAATTTCTCCAATCCCAGATTTCACATTACAACTGACACTGCAATGAGCCAATTGCAAATTCTATCTGGGATATTTTATTTAAGAACTTGAAAAATCGCCTTGATTATTTAAAAATCGATTTCTTCGAATACACTTTAAATCAAAGTGTAAATAAAGCTAATTTATATAATTGCGAGTGTGCGGACATATTCACGTTATAATGAATATGTTATAACAATAATTATAATAAACAGTAATGGTGACGGTAGAATCATACCTAGGTCATACAAATGTAATATCGAATACATAAGAAGATTCTAAACTTAATCAGCCTCTTTAATAAACAGCTATATGATTTTTTATATATGTATATATCTTACATAATGTAAAACAAACGCGCCGAGTGCAAGTATTGCTACATTTTGGCAACAACGTACCCACATTGTATTCCATAAATCGATTCTCCTTGATACATGATAATCGATCGTGAATAAAAACATACCGTATTGAGTCTGTTTATATGTATAACTATTCTTAGAGCCTATATTTTCGACTTAAGAGTCCTAGAATCACTATCACAAACTTAGCTAAATTCACTGCCGTCAACTGCGATTTTCAGAATCTCAAAATGTTTTTATTTTAATAGGAATAGTTTTTAATTTTTAATTTTGTTTCGTTTTTATATTATTAAATTCCAAATTTATTTTTGAGTTTCACTTCTGAATTACAGCAAACTTAAATAAATTACATCTCGAGGTTTTCCGACTAACTATATTCTAACGCGCGATATTTTGTATGGACAGGGAAAAAGTTTAACCTAGATAAAGGAGATTCTCATTTTCTACGCGTAAAAATATATATTGGAAATAAATTACGTGTTTAGTGACCTACCTACAATTTGAGATGTCTTCCTTAAAAACCAAATGGACAATCCCATTGGAAAAATTATCAACTTTATCAATGGATTTTGAAAATACATTCAGCGATCTTTTAAAAAGAAGTATTGAAAATTTGATTGACAATAATACTAAAAACTTGAGCATGAACTGGATCGTCAAAGTTCTCAGCAACTTAAATCTAACAACTGAAAGTTTCTGGTATGACCGCTTTTGGCACAAACATAAGGTCGAGGACCTATCTTAATGAAACGTCGAATGTCGATATTATGTCTATTCTATTATTTCCTAAACAACTTTTCGAAGCACTTGCGCGTTTCAATTCTTCTCTTTTTCTATTCCCTTTATCACTGGTTTTTTGGGACCGTATTTAGTTAACCGTTATTATCATGGAGTCTACAAGCTATAAGTAATATCCGAATGTATAACATCAGACAATTACATAATATGAGATATTGTCCAACGTTCCACTCGTCTAATATCGGTGACCAAACTTCAAATTCGTTATATACCTCGCCACATACCTAGAGTTTTAATAGTATACATTTTAATTACAATATTAAAATAAAAAATCGATAACGAGTAGGTTCCATCTACTCAAAGATTTTAAATATTTTGAACTCTAGAGATGTAAGCATTTTAAGCCAGAGTTCCGAATAGCTAATATTTTAAAGAATATTGCCGATCAATTTTAGTTTTGAGAATTTGAAAAAGTCTTTTGAAAATTGAATTAAAAATGATATATTCTTGGAATTATTTAAATTAAATCACCAAAAATTCCTCACGAATTCGTGGCATAATATTTCCTGATTTTAAATGATCTAGAATGGAACTCTAGCTTAAAATCTCTTCATTTTATATTAAAACCACACTATTTCAAATCACAGGTGAACCTCTCTGGAATTCTAACTCCGACCGTCAAAATTTTGAATTATTTTCGGTCGCTCATTGCATGACTTGCTTCCTTGTCTATCTACTTATTTACAGGACTAGACTTTATTAAAATAAATTCCCCCTGCTCGGGTAAGTGAAAGTAATTCATGACAAAACAGGAAAGAATTCCTCAAGAAAACTGAAATCCCTTAAAGATAATTTTTAAAGTATTTGGTGTTTATACATTTTTACAGATGAATTCAGAAAATGTAGATAAAGTTTCGAGCAGGTAGAGAACGATGAGCATAATATAAATCATGTGGTATTATAAGGCTAAATTGATGTTCATCACCATTTGAATGGTGCCCTCTTATAATTAAAACCTCGAGCCCGACGAACTCCTCACAAGGAATAACACAAAGTTACAAATGTCCATAAACAATTTCCATCGTGCATTCAAATCAGGCAGTTCTATTCTCCAGAAAATGACTTATTAGAAATTCTTTCTAAGTTTATTAAAAAATTCCTTTCTCAGGTTTTTTTGATTTGCTGATTGTCGCATCAAAGTAGAAAGTTAAACTCTCTCGAGAATCATTTCCCGAGTTTTCCTCTTTCACCTCCTCTTTTTATCGTCTCTTTTCCTTTCAATTGTCAGAGTATAGAATAAATTTTTTAATTTTGAAATAAATCTAGATTTAAAAAATCTTAGTATCTTTTTATCATCTTCTCTGTCTTTTTCTTCATTCTACGAGAGTTTTTTTGTCGATTCCTCCTTGGATCGCTTTTAATGCGACAGCAATCTCGACATTTGCTTTTGATTACACTTTTTACATCTCTTTTCGCTGAAATCAAGAGGAGAAGAGAAAGCGGAATTTCTTGATAAAAAAAGAGGCCGTTCGTCAGAAAAGCGAGACTCTTCAGATTAAGGGCGGATTATGTTGCAATGATGTACGAAGCGGTGATGTTGGGGTCATCCGGCTGTTTCCTCCGGAAGTATGATGCTAACAGACTTACGATTGGTCGAATTGCTCTTCACCAAACCAGAAAGAGGTCGATGAGATGGCGCAATCATGCGAACTTCCGGCCTGGGAGATGCTTCCCTCAGTGGACTTGATAGACTCACTAAATCATCGCTATTTGGTGCAACGATTGGCCTGAAAAATAATTGCTAATTTTATTATTTCACCTTACATAAAGAGTTTAATGGAGATATGTGGATTTAATACCTCAATCTATTTTCTTGACACTTCTAGGAGCATTTTCACAATTCTCATGTCTTGATAAGTAAAATTCTTTGCTCAATTTTTTTCAATTAATTCAGTAATCACTGGGGAATTAGTCAAATTTACTGATTCATAAATGAAAGTCTTCATTTCAAGCTGGATTGATATTAATCATTTTATATTTTTACACATTCTTTTTATTCGTAGTTTGCAATATAAATATTGCTTCGGATTATTTACAGATCATTTCAAGAATAAAATTCTCTTTTGTGTAGGTACTTTTTTAATGATACGTACTTATGTTGAGGTGGAGGTGTAGGCGTTCTGGAGAGAGGAAAACTGGCGACTTCTCTTGTCACCGATAGAGACCGTATCGATCCAAAGGTTTGATCTGGCGACAGATTGGCACCAACACTTTGAACCATTCCGCTACTGATAAACAAATAAATTATTAGAAAATGAGAAAAGTTATTTTCACTTCTTATTTTAAGTCTATCAATAACTATACACTGAAATATTGCATGTCTAAATTTCTTACGAACTAAATTTAAACAAAAACCGAAAATAATCGGAAGAAAATAGTTCCATTTGGCTTCATTAAGCAAGTAAAAATATATTCTCGAGAAAAATCAGTCTACCTCTGAAAATAAAATTTCAAACTAATTTTTATAGACTGCACCATTTTTTATCTGCAATGCAGCTTGATATAGAAAGCATAAATTTCAGTTCATTTTTATTCCGGAAACACAATAAAATAAAAACAAAGTCAGCATTTTTATGAGAAAGAATGCTGCTGTATGCTAATATATAATGTATATGTTACAATTTTTCATGAATATGGAGATCTTTAAAGCTTTACTGTAGATTCGCTGCAGTAAAGGTAAACACATGAAATATATTTATACGTGAAAAATAATTATTGTTATTATTATTTGTTCGAGAATAGAGTAAATTTAAAAGCTTAAGTCAAAGTAGTCCGATGGGTAGTTAGACTAAGAATACGTCATTACACTTATTTATATTTAACAAAGAGTCTATATCCAGTACATGTTATAAGAATAGCCTTTTAATACTTCTAGCAAGACCCTGGCTGAACCTTTGACGTATGTATATCCATATAGAACTTTAAGCGTGCGTTCCTATAATATTGTCTTGCTTCTTGAAATGCTACTACGACAAATATGCCAATCACAATCGATCGCAATTTCGACATGAAATTGTTTCTCTTTCGAAAATATTTTGTTAAACTCCTAAGAAAAGTATTGAATCAACAAAGCGAATATTTTTTTTCAGGTCATTTGTTTTGCTAGAAACAAGATACTTTTATCAACATTACATTCTTTTTGCAACAGTGTTTCTGTTGAAAAAGTTGTTAAAAAAGTTAAAATAAAAATTAAATTTAAAAATAAATTAATTTAATTTTAAAAAATTAAATAATAAAAAAAAATTAATTAATTAAATTAAAAAATAAAAATTAAATTAAAATATTGTTGAAAAAGTTAAAATCTTACCTAACAGAGCCCGATGTTACCAAAAAGGGCATAGGTGTCGGGCAGGGACTTACAGGTGAGCTGCTGACAGAACTTCGTGTGCTACTCAAAACGGAATGAGGACATTGTGGTGGTCCAATATGGGAAATCAAGGTTGCATTTCCGTTTCCACTGTTGCTCGTCCGTTTCTTAAAACACGGAATTCTGGACCAACTGTTCTCATTCTTATTTGGCCCATCTGCAAAAAAAATTCAGTTATCTCGTTTGTTCACCATTTTAGATAATGATAAAAAATAACAGAACAAAGTACAAAATACAACCTCAAGTATTCCAAGTGCCTTATAACCTTCCTAATTATAAGGGAATTTACGTCGTGTATAGAGAATAGGGCAACAGATATATGGAGAAAATTATCCGTTAAATGACCACTCATATTTGATGATAGTCTTTATCTACCCTCGTTAAATATACCCTTTTGAATATGACAGGGGATGAAGAGTAGATAATGTAAACACAAAAATAACTTCCCTCCTTTAACTTAGCTTGTTAGATAAAAAAATCTAACCATCGGATTACTGAAATTATTAATTAAAACCATCTTTTACAATAATAAAAGTTGTCTTCCTTATTTATACAACTGATTTTTGAAGAGCAGATCATTTTGCATAAATCAATACTATGAAGAAAGAAAAACTAGTTTAATCGAAGGCTAAACTGAACTCCCTTAACGCATATTTGTTCAAAATAACACAAACCTAGTTTACAAAAATTACTTCGAGGTTGTTTAAACTTAACTATTTTTATGGATTCAAGGAATTCTAATTTTAGATACACATCTTATTTCAAATTCTTTCATTTTTCTCATGTATTAAACATAAAGAATTTTTAGGTGACGATTCTATCAAATTATCGACTTTCTCTTTCAAACTTCCCATTATGTCTCCTTAATAGTTGAAAAGCACCATTCTGGAAAGCTGTGCTCTAAAGATATAACGCGGACTGCAGAAAATTTTTTACTTCTATCTATTCAGTTCACTCAGCAATCTTTCATATACATGGTTAGTACTATATAGTTGAAAAGCAATGCTGAGTGCCTAGCCTATATACCATTTAAAAAGCGATATTGGAACATCGATATGAACTGCGAACAATGGAAAAAATAGACGTTTAAAAGTATATTGGAAAATGCTTCGAGCACAAATAGCAGAATGCACTCGGACGATGGGAAGATTACTCCGAATGAACCCTCATCTTCAAAATACTCGGTCAAGCAATCGACAGGTGATAGGTTCAATTTTTCGACTTTTCCCTTCCACTTCTTCTTTCATCAAAAATGCATTCCGATCAACAATTTTAAGTTGGAAGTCTGAAAAAATTGGATAATTTTTAAGATAATAATTTTCAATTAAAATAATGAAAATAAATGGCAGAGACCTAAATTATCACTAATTCAAGGGTTAAAGGTTCTTCCTTTATTCCACACTAATTTTGAAGTGAGGGATATATTAATCACGATTTATCTAACCTTCCTGTTCTGTTGCACCCCAACAACCACTTATCCTCTTGACCTGACCTTTACGAAAAGCGAGTGAACGTGCAACGTATTTAATCAACCTTAATCCCCAACAAGGTGGCTCTTATCATTAATTTTGAAAAAGACGCAACTGCACAATGCGAACCGCATTTCAAATGAAGATAATCAAATCCATAAAATCTAAAAATCTAGGTCAAGAACTCTGCGAGTTTTAGTATACGTAGAAAAGCATTTATTAGAGAATCTCAAAAATCTCCCGTACATGAGTTTTAAAAATTAGATTCCTTTGTCGGAAATTTTATTTAGATCGATTAGATCTCGCTTCTTATCAAATAAAAAATTACAGTAGTTTGAAAATAGCAATTTTCTATGGTACTTCGGTCAATATTTTTAATATTTCGTTTTTCAAAATAGGCAGAAGTCTGCCGAGAAAGACCGAGGGGTTGAAAAGCTGACCAGGGCGATCGATTCAGGATATCAATCCTGCAGGTTATGGACGTAACACGAACCTACATGTCGGATGTCAAAGCTACAGTGGTATGAGCACTTTAGAGGGATCATGATACAACCGCTGTCGTCTGGAAGTGGATAGGACAGTCGAATAGATAGGGCTTGCAAGGGATTGAAACCAGAAATCAAGAGCATAAGGGTCGATTTCAAAGCAGCAGATGTCATAGACCTCGAGAGCCAGTGGCTGTCCTAGTTACCTATAAGCATTTACTACACCTACACCCCAGTGTTAATCTAACGTAAGCTGCAGTCATAATGACGTAAGTCGCTCATGGTTCCCTGGTCGATTAATTGAAGTTACTTAATCAACGATTAAATAAAACGTAACTCTAGGGTTAATGTTAAAATAAGTAATTAAATAAACGCAAATAAAAATATATTAAATCATCTTGCAAAGCTACCCTTTGCTTCACCCTAATATTTCTCTCTAAAAACGTCCTCTGCCTATTTTCAATTTAAGGACTAATGCTTTTTATGACTCTAATGTAATCCCTTTTTTATTAAATTCTCGCGAAAATTTCGTGACGTGAAAAGTGGAAGCAAATTTGATTTCTCTGATGTGAAATAGGAAAATTTCATGAGTGACCTAAATAGTGATTTTAAAAGTCTTATAATTGATTTATTATAAATTATTAGTATATTTGATTCATTAAACTACACCAAAATTTTTTGACAAATTTCTCAAAATGATTTTACTCAGTTGACTGCGTTCTTTTAGCGATTTCAAGTTTTTTTCACGTTAACGAATTTTGCACGTGTAAACTTTTAATTAAACCGACGTCGAGTGTCGTCGACAGCAAACTAAACTCGGGCTCTTCATTAAAATTCATGCGAGATATTCTGTACTAAACTTCCCAGATACAATAAAACTGCAGATCCGAGAATACGAAAATGAATTATGTAAGTTAAAGTACACTATATAATTATTCTCATGCTATTCATGATTTGCAAAAAAAATATAGTCATGGCGGTTAAAAATAAATATTAATATCGCGTAGGAAATAATTATGAGAAAGAAACACTATCTTTCGTGAAATAAGTTTAGAAGAAATTATAACAATATTCTTTCCGCTTTATAGGTATGGTATACATTGGCTTGTGCTTACATTAAAAGTTTTGCACACACACCGCCATGATCAAATGACGTAAATGATAACAGGACACGTTATTCCCTAGTGGTCATCCATCCAAGTACTAATCGCGTCCAAAGCTGCTTAACTTCAATGATCCAATGAGAATTTATGCTTTCAGCGTAGTATGCAATAATAAGAGCATTAGAATTAATTGTGCGCAGCTGACGTTCGGTAATATGATATAGGCTTGAACTGATTTCCTGCACCAATCCAGTTATCTACCCTAGCCTCGTCCTGAATTCAAACCAATTGGCTAACATCTGGTACTGGTATATATATTATGGGTTCTCCTAAACCTCATCGCATCGTTAAAATTGCCAAAAGAATACGTGTTTGCGAATATCCCTTACTATCGCAATATATACATTCAACTTGCTCTGTGGAAAACCTTTTATTTTATGATTTCAAAAGTCCCTACAAAATTCCGGATTATTTCCAGATTTCCCAGGTCAATTTTTAAAAAACTTAATAGTGGAGAATAGTTTCAAATTCAAATATTAAAAATAGAAGAACATTTGTTTGAAAATTAGTTAGGATCGTCTTGAAACGAGATGTCATCGAAAGCTTATATTGATGTATGTAAGTTGTTTGACTCGGTAATCAGGTCAATATGTAAGACTTCAGCGAATGGAGTGTTTCTAACTTTGACCTGTTTGGCTGGTCGAGTCAAGTATGTAAAGGCGCGATGGTATAGCATTGATGCAGAACGAAATATGCGTGAAGCTAACTAGCTTTACGCGTAGTTACATCCTGTTAAAAGTTTAGTAAGTTCGCGTGACAAGAAGGGACTGAGTATAAAATACAGGTTGATCACATTGCGTGAAATGGACTACAAAGCGTTTTTAGTTAGCTATATATACTTCAATTTCAAAGGTTTCGTTTTATTTTAGTGATAACAATAATGTCAGCGATAATCGTCCCATTATCATTTTTTCCTTCATCCTGTCAATCATTATCGTCTCTAAACACGCAACTCCCTATAAGAAACGCAATTTCAGTTTCAATAAAGTATAAAGATATTAATAAATAAATCAAAACTATTTTTGTCAGTTATCAGTTAATCGTTTCTCCAAAAAAAACTTTTACTTTCATGGCCAATTATATGTACATCTTTTTTTATTCTCATGCTGCTGCTTTCTTCAAGTATGAAAAACGAGTTAGTTTTTGGTCATAAAAGAACAATTGTGGTTTCTGTTAACAATAAGTTTTTAAACATTTTTAGTTGGGGAAATTTTGATCATTTGATATAAAATATTTAGAACTCTGTGACTTACTTAAGATTTTCATACCCTGGACAGGGCTCAGAGGATAAAAATCGCCATGCAGGGGACAGTGAAATCCCACTCGCCGCTCTCTTCTTCTTGCTCGCCTGGTTAGCATGCAAAGAAGAACTCCTAGGGCGAGCATTAAAGCACCAACAACGATACAGATTGGACCAAGAATCCGCGAATTTCCTGTGAAGGCGATTCTTGCTGCATAAGAGTCTTTATCTTCGTGCTGACCAGGACCTCGATACGACGCCGCTAAAAAAATTAAGATGGTTAGTTCTATAATCATAACGAAATTTACTGAAAAATCAGTAAAAATAAAATAATATTCTGGTATGTAATACTAACAATGAGCTTTAGTGTGGGTGTTATAATTCAATTCCTCACACCTACGCTCTATAAAAGTCTATATAGACTTGTATGTGTTTTATGTGTTTTCAAAGCTTGACACCTGCGATAAATAATAAAAAGGAGCCTTTGTTTGGGATAACAAGTCGAGTTTAAAAACAGACCTAATTGAGAAACAGGATGGAAAATTGTGTAAAAATCTGAATTCTGAATTTATAGAGTACATAATTCTCATTTTTTCCAGTCTAAACAGATGAGATTCGAGGATGAGTGACGTTTTGAACATAAAATCGTATTAACGAGGATCCTGGTAGAGTCTGTGAATAACAGAAAATATGGAGCTGTCAATACGGTGATAGAAGTTTCCTTTCTGATATTATTTAATTCTCTTATGTAAAGGAAAAGTCTCTGGCGGTAATTAAAAAAGATTTTCATACAAAATCACAAACTTGATAATATTATAAGCCGAGAATATTATTCCTTTATGAAAATAATTATTTTCATTGTAAATGAATAATATAGATGGATTATATATCATATTTAATTCATCAAACAACAAATAAGGAAAGAAAAAGTCTCGCACGTCAAAATGAATGATTTAGTTGCAAACTGAAATCCTTAGGCCTAAAGATAAATTTATAACTTTTGTAATAAAAATGTCAAGGGTAGGTCCAAAGAAGAAAACTGCAAGAGTAACTACTTGAACTGGAAGCATCGGAGTCATAAAATTGTTATTTTATTCGTAAATGTCAAGTTTCAAAACCTGTTGCTGTAAAAATATACAATTTACAAACCTATACTTAAATTTAAATCACATCTTTCTGATTTATATTATATAAGTACAGTGTACAGGATGATTCTTAAGATATAACTGAAAAATATTTAAGTTTTGAAAATATATCATATTATTCTATTCACCAAAGCTGATAGTAAATTGAGAACCTCTATTCCCAGTTTCCTCTTGTTGGATATATAAAAAGGGAAAAAAAGGAAATCGCGAAATGTTAAAGTTTCGAAAGGGAAAAATTACGGGAATAATGAGAAAGAATAAAAAGAGAAACATTCTTCATCGTGAAAACCGGTTTGAGGAAAGTTCATCCATCAAAAGTGGAATGTAGAATGTAGATTATGTTATAAATGAAGTACAAAGAAAAATCTTTCCACTCTATCCTGTATTTATACTGGTGCATGGTATTGACTTTCTAAGTCTATTTCAAATATTTTGGTATTCCAACTCTTTGACAGATTAATTTCTAAGTACAGTTGTAGACGTGAGTACGATTTCCCTAACTGGTAGATTTTTTTCTGCATATAATCAAGTCATAGGGTTATGCTAGGGCTTCAGATAGATCAGCACGTAACATTGTTCTGTAGTCTGAAGAATTAACACTTTAAATCTTATGTGACGCTAGTTGGCTGGGTCACGTTGTTCGCAGGTGCTTACTGTGCTTATATAATCAACGGCGGCCACGTGGGAATGACACTAATTATCCCTTTTATCGACAAACTACTCCCTAAATAGAATCCTTTTCATCCTCCTAAATCCAGCCTCGTTCAATCAACAATAATTAATTCAATAAAATTAGATTGACCCAGTGAAATACGTTAATAAAAAATGTGATTTACAGCCAGTAAGAAAGGAAACCTATAATGCTCATTTACAAATTATTGACTCTGTTGAGTTATGACTATTTTTCATTATAATACTTAACAATCAAAAAGAAACTAAAAAGTCACTCATTGTGTTATACACTTAAAGATAAAATCTGAAAAAAGTATAATATAGCACAGCAAAGTAGAAGTCAACTGGAAAAAAAGAACGAATGTCAAAAGTCAGACATGGAGCAAAAACGAAGAACAAGGATCAAAGAATAAAGTAAAATAAGGTCAATTGGATCATGAGAGTTTAATTTAAATTTAAAAGCACTTGAGTTGTGAAAAAGGTCCATCTCATATCTAGACTCTGCGAGTTACTCTTCCTTGCATTTTATAATTTACTAATTTACAGTTGTTGGATTTTATTTTTAAAAGACCGAAGAAAAGGTCAAAGCAACAAATTATCTCCGTTCTATATGCAAGTTCTTTCGGTTCAATGCATAAATATTTAATAGAAATCGAAGATTTAAACGAACCAACTGACGTGAAGTACAGCTCGGTTTTTCTTAAAGGAAAAAAAACAAACAAAAGGAATTGCAATACGCTTTCAGTTGACCCGATCCGATCTAAGTCTGACGTAACTGATATAATACAATGGTGTCACTAGATTACAAGTTGAGATTATTGAAGACTTTTTCGCTAGGATTTCTCAGGACTTAACAAGAGTTTCGCCGATAGAAGAATAAAGCTCCTAACGACAAATGAATAATATTTACCTCGTGAATAATAATGCTAATAAGAATATGTAAAAAATAGCTTCTAAAAAAGATTTTGTTATATACATTGTATTTTATTCGATGATCCGAATGAATAAAAGAGCACATTAAAATGAAGGTCTATAGATATATGTAATCAATCATTTTAGAGCTTTCTGTTTGTCTTTTTTTCTGTGAGAATTATGAACGGAGACGTAGGATTGATGGTGTCGGAAGCTATAAGTTTCCTTTTTTTTTTATTTATTTATAGAAGATAAAGGAAATACTAACCGGTAAGCACAGCTCCCACGAGCATAAAAAGAAATCCAAAGGCAGGCAAAGCGATTTGGCAATTGGCGGCAATAACTACCCCCGCTACCATAAGGCCACCTTCGATCTTCTCCACCCTCAGTCTCGATATGGGAGTTGGACATTTTAATTTTGAGCCAAGTCCACCGGTCAGCATTCCTTCCTCCGCTGACACGGTGTTGGGCCTGAAAATAAAAAATATAATTGAAATTTCTGTTCTAAAGAGTTTTAATGAAATTCCAAGCTTTTAAGTTTTGGATCAAAAAGCATATATACTTCAAGATCACATATCCGACATCATTGGATAAATCTGCAATTAAAAACTTATAGGCACTTGTGCTTTCGCGACATATGTGAAAAAGAAAATAAAGTTGATACATTGACGGTCAAGTGAAAGTTACAAACAAAACTGAAGAAAGTATAGTAAAAGAAAGTATCTGGGTATAATCTCGTGAATTATATTAATAACATAACATTACAAAATGTTGATTACACTACAAAATAACGATAAAGTAGATTGAAATTTTATTTCTAAAAGATTGTCAAATGAATTTTCCAATTAAAATTACCTATCCTGGATTATTGGATTTCGTCGCCCAATTAACACACCGAATTCGGAATTGAAGCATAACGACAAACAAGCCTCATTAATTCCACATTTCGTTGACAATTATGAAAACTTCGATAACTTAATTAATGATAAAAACGTTCTTTTTACGCAATTGGAATTGTCACAAGAGACAAACGATTTCAATGGAGCTTGAAAGTCTCCCAAGACTTATCTTTTGTTTTAGAGACTATTCAAGAAAAACCAGGTCCAGATCTTTATGGATTTATTCAAGGACAGACTGATAAATCTTTCTCTCGACCTGGTTTTCTCTCAGATCCGAAGCTGACAATCACAATTACGTAAAAAAATGGTTAGCCTTGATTTTCCTCATCAAATAGACAGCCTATTGAAGACAAGGTGAAAGTCAAGGCCGAATTTACAGAAACGCTTCTAATGCTTTTATTTTAATTATTTGTAATAGTAACACTTTAATCAGAGGAAAAATTTGTATACTTAAACAAATCATTTTCTTGGCTCTGTATCAAAGAAATATTTCTACATTTCTAAAGAATGTGTTTTTTATTTGATCTTACGAATAAGAGATCAAGTAAATTTATTTAAATGTTACAGTGGCTACAACATTTTTTCTGCGAATACTAAACTTGATAGATACAATGAAACATCTTTTTAAATTCATAATTTACTAGCTTCACAATTTTCACAGTACATATCTTTGATAACAAAATAAAAATCCTGTCTCTCAGAATTGTCGAAAAAAAAAATGTTCTTATTCTTATTGTTAAAGAACACGGTTGCTTACATGGCATGGAGGGCGGGAGGGTTAAAAATGATCTCAAAAATCCTTACGTAATACTTGAACAACCTCTAATGAAAGTCACTCAATCTAAAAAATAAGGATGACACATTTTGAGAATTTTGAAATTATCTCTTCTGCGCAAAAACTGATACGCTTGTTTCCTTTCTTCAGTGATCATATTTAATGTTTTAACACATATCACTGCTGGATGAAATATTTTCTGGCGCGAAAAAACGCTTATATCTGGTCACATATATGTATACTATACGTTTGGAAAACAAGCGAGGCGTGCATCATAAATCAGGAGATAAACTTTGTAAGATATTTGGAATCTCGAAGCAAATTGTACAAATTTAGTGAATTGTGGAATTTAACAGAATGTTCTGTGAGATAAAATGCTGCAATTTTTTGATGCTTTCTTTTCTCAATGAACAACCTTTACTTCGTTGATTAAACTAATAGATCATCAAAGGAAAACAAGAGTAATTAAACTTTTTGTATTGCAATTGAAAGACATAAAAACCACTCTTTTAACCTAATTAAATTGTTGACATGAAATAAATTCTTTTAAAGAAAATGCGTTTCACGTTCGGTGTCAGGGTTACTTTTGAGTTTGAGTGACTATTCTAGGGTATGATCAAATATCGTTTGATATAAATTATTTTCTTCGATTAAGGCACTTGCCTTGAAGAGAGTACGAAAACTTTCGGGCATTTCAATTCCCGTATGCCCGGATCATTATTTAAGATTGATGAGCCAAAAACAAGATATATAAGATAATAAAAAGACACATTTCAGTTTTTTAAATTGGAATTCTAATTCTAAATTACACGAAATAAAACACACATTTAAATTCCATATAAAATTGTTGATAATTTTCCATGCTTATTTCTACTGCACTCACAAACGCGTACTGATAATGTATCCATTCGATCGTAATGGTTTAACACATGGTGCCTCAACAAACTGAGACCAGACACGCTTGATACAAGCATATTTATGAACACGAAAACTTATATCATTGTCAGGTGTGACTCAGGAATCGGACTAAACAGAACATATATTTATAGAATATTCTTCATTCAAAATCACTCAACATTATTTCAAGAACTAATTTTTGTTATACAATTACACCACAAAAAAGTGCAAGCATTAAATAAGTATAATTTTGCATTTTATTTCATTCAGTTATTTCAAAAATCATTTCCCTGATAAAATTATAATTAATTGCTTTAGAAAATTTGTACTTTGAAGTCTCCCAGAAAAATTTAATGGCGGTTTCTACCTATCTATATAAAGTATCATCCAATTTCTAAAGTATCATCTCTTTTTGAACAAATTTTCCTCTCGGCCCTCGCGATCTAGATTTTGCCGTTAACCCGAATCACATTAAAAATAACAAATCAGGCTTGAAGAATTATGAAGAGACAAAATCTGGTCCATATGTTTTAATGCCCATCAAATTTAATGAACGCTATTGGTCTGAAATAAAACTGTCTAACAATCAGGCAAGAGAGATCAAAATTTATACAATAAGAACGAGTGTGTCACTTATATCACTCTGCTATAAATAATCGTCTACTACAAGGTTCAACCGTTCAGTGAACATTATATTGTTAAAGTCGCTCTTCGTATATATATTCTGCATCAGACATCCTAATATATTATGTTACTTTATACCTCATACAGATACAGGAGTTTCATTTGACGTCACAGCAAAGAAGGGCATTGGGTCACATGGGAGCTGCGCATGAATCACGAATGCATTTTTTTCTAGAAAAAAATTTTGCTCAGATCTCTTTTTAAACCTATTATCTTTTTCAGCGGCTAATTTATTTAATTCCAACAAACTTTCTCATTTGGTCTAAAAGGATACTTTTTTTATTACAATAAGAAGCTTACCCAAGAAAAGATAGTATCCACCATTCCGAGGGAAGAAGTTTAGCGAGAAATTCATGAAAATGAGATCAAGGGTAGAGAAATAATAATTGAACTAAGTGCAAAGTTTCTTCACTTTTGAAATCAACGAGAAAACGACGGTTGTAACTCGAAAGATATAATTTATAGCTGGTGCTTCGACAAAATGCGAAAAGCGAGTGAATTTGAAGTGTTAGTTCTATTTCTGATTCGCAATAACTCAATTACAGTAGGTGAAAGGGTTACGGATAATAAAATTAAAAATCATTTTGTGATTAGAAGTTCTAAGGATAAGCTTCAGTCTTATTATATGAAACGTATCTTTGAGAATATAATATTTCATCAGAAAATTTATCTGTTGAGATTTTTTCCTATAAGTATTTCAATTTTTGATACGGTTTATCTTTGACTGATATGTAAATTCCACCCAATTCATTGATGTTAATTAATACGGAAGTATACTTTAATCTTCACAATTATACATATATACAAAAAGCTGAGCATGAATGTATAAATTGCGATAATGAGATATATTTTCAACATGCAATTGAATTGATGTTTTGGAATGATTCGCTAACTGACAATGAGCGATGATGCTTAAGTGTAATAAATCACGAATAATGTTGAGGTTGCAGAGATGATATACGAAAGTACATACTGCAGAAAATAAATACAATTGCGTATGAATAATACGTTGTCAATTGCAAATTGCACGCCTTATGGTTTGTGCATGAAATTGAAGATGCAACTTCATTACTCTTCAGAATAGATAAAACAAATAATATAAACTGTACATTCCCAATAAGAGAAAGGATCACAGAAAGTTTACTTTTATTTAATTCATAGTATATTTAAGTCCATTGTAGAAAAAATTAACTTCTATAAAAGACTACGAGTCTAATATGAACTATGAACCCTTTGTCGTCAACACACATGAATTCTTCTGGTAATCTAATTAGTTCACGCTCTTTGTGTCTAAGGATCTTGCTCTATGAGTCACGTGAGAACGCGATGAGGTATTAACAAGCTAGAAACTATCTGTTCTAAGTATATAGAATTCAAAGAATACCGATCAGAAAGAAAGAAAATGCATGTTCATATTGCTTTTCACTTGAATGAAGTGTATACAATAAAATAAAGCGAATTAAGTAGTACATGCTCAAGAACTAGGTATAATAATACAATTTTTAAGAAACGTAAAAAGAGGCAAAATATTTTATCAGCAGAGTCATTATGAGGCTTAAATAATGAATGACACATCAGGTACAAGGAAGCTCGTGATTTGAAAGGCGAAGGAGCAATAAATACCTTATCGGTAAAGGATTTTCTTGACGTGACTAGTTTCTTTATTCGTTTAGATTCACTGCAAGAGCATTAGCTTCACCTAGCAGGAGTTATAAAGGCTGTTATCGAGGATATTTTCTTTTGTTCACGTTTGAAACTTATTTCTTTAACGGATATGGATCTGGCCTAGAAGTGAGAAAATATTTGCACAGCAACTATTCTATAAATCAGAGTATTTTAAAGGAAAGGGGATTGTGATGGTAATGGTTTTCACAAAATTGCAGAATAAAACGTTGAAAACAGTCGACAATTGTCGTGTTTATTTTCGCAAGCAAAACAAGGAAAATCGGTCAAGTATCACTGATGAAGCTAACCATGCAGAAGTGTTTCAATGACTTTCAATGGAAATCACTATTTCATGTTTAGAGAGTAAGAAATAGTGAGGAAAGTTTTGGCAGTGAGAAAAGTAAGGCAGATCAACTTTTCGGTGAATCTGCTACTTTTTATTCTGAAGAATAAAACTCATTCATTAAATTTTTCTGAGAGACTTCAAAGTACAAATTTTCTAAAGCGATTAATTATAATTTTATCAGAGAAATGATTTTTGAAATAACTTAATGAAATAAAATGCAAAATTATACTTATTTAATGCTTGCACAATCATAATAATATTATGATTCTTTATTCTATAGATACTTTCGAAGCTATATTACATAAATACATAAATAAATATTCCAAAAATGAGTACCTATAAAATACACATTAAGAAACTCTATTGGACTGAATTATATATTTGCCGGAAGAAACAGGAAGTTTTTTCAGCGCAATATAGCCTTTTTATTTATTTAAATAGCGATAAATATCTATTGAATTATACTACGATATCCGATTGTAGAATATGAGACAGTGCATCTTTCATTCACTGCACGTAGTTATAAGCATGCAAGCGACAATAAAGCACGCGGTCGTCGACGTTTGACAATATGAAGCAGCCGAGGTTGCAGTCAAGGCTCTTTATAGACGATTCACGTTAAATCTGGTCAGGTTTCAGGTTATTGAACTTCTTATTTATCATGCACTACGTACTTCAAAAAAGTACTTTAAACAGTATGGACTTTTTGTACGCTTTATATTCATCATGATATTGATCATACTCGTAAAGAGTAAAGATCTTTAGTCATTCTTATCTGGTACAAAAAGTAGCGAAATCCATATACGTAAATCGTTTCAAATTCATTCTATTCAAGAATTTGAGAGACATATTCTGCAAAGTGTTAAAAATGTACGATGAAAATCTCTGCAAGATGTGGGTATCTTTTTATGACATCAAATGAGATTCGGTCTTATTTGCCTACAATCCGCGGTACAGTTATGCGAGTCAACGACCTGTTTTTCTCTTCAACTTCAATACCATCAAAGCAAGAACTTGTGGGCGTTTAGCAATGAAACGGGCTTGTCTACACGCGAACGAATGTCGCATGTAGCTTTGAACGGATGTCGGCCTGAATTGGCGCAATGATCAGAACTGGGCACTAATGCGAGGATAGATATGCGACGAGGGAAAATTTACGGCGTTTTGACTAAAACCATCTATGCTGAAAACAATATAGTATTCAAATAACCGACACTCCACATGAATAATCGATATCTTGGATCATCTCCAAAAACTTCCACATGATTAATTTTTTGAATTCTTTAAGAAACTTCTAAATATGTCGAAAACTTTTTGATAAACTATTTTTTTAAAAAAGAAACATGATATTTGCATAGATTGTATCGATAAAAGCAAATAAAAGAACTGTGCGGAAATAGATTTCTTGTTTACAAAATTGAATACGAAAGTAGGTGAGAAAGTTGTTGTCACAGACTGTTTTTACTGAATTGCACTCGTATCACAATCGCAAACACAGAAGTAGTTTATTCTTTTGAATGAATGAATTATCGAATTTTTTACGCGAAGAAAAGTCACTTTATCGGAATAGTATTTTTCTTTTAGTGTTCTTTCCATTAACACAACAGTGACTTTATTTCGCGAAAGTGTAAAGTCGAACATACGCTGACACGGCATTTTATCATTTATCATTTCTGGAAAAGTATTCTTTTCTGCACAATGCATTCACAATCAAATTAATATACGAGAAAAACAATTATTTAAAATATGGTCAAAGAATTGAAATATAATGTGTTGTTTTTGATATAATGATTTCAAGTTGAAAGCTTTGATAACCTAATTCTGCAGATTACAATACTTGTAATGCATTTTTTTTACTTCAGTGCACTTAAAATTTAATGAATTCCGCTTGAAACAAAAACGAGGTAGTCAGTCATTTATGCACGCGAGGAACATAAGAAAGCGTATTTCCGGTTATGATAAAGGCAGTCAATAAACAATGCATTAAATCTTGAATGAAAAGCTAATAATAACAAATAAAAAAAAAACCTCAAAGCATGGGGCGATATAATGGAATGATTTCATAAAACAATAAGAGATTTTAAATAAAATGCAGAAATAATAGAAACTCGATCAAGCGCATGAATCGGATAAGAGCAAATTTCCTTTTCATGTTTGAACCAATAGTCAATTCAATTGAATGCCAAGTGCAATAATCACAGTCATTTATTTTCCTTTCGAGCTTCATCAGGTAAATAATAATATAATCTTCGAATTTTTGCTTTTTACATAACTCCGTGAAGAATTAATTTTTCAAAAGTGTCTTATTGAGAACAATAAAACACTTCTTATTGCAAATTAACCAAATTGAGGGCGAATTTAAATACTTTTTATAACTGTGTTTTGATAAGCATGAGTTCTTGAATATAAACTTAATCCACTTTTCCCTATGGTCCAATCCCGTTGCACGGACATTGCGGCTGAGATAATAAGGTCATAGCAATCTACATCAGCGACCTTGTCTTCTCGTTCTCACTCTACTACTAACACCATAACAAGAATTTTTTTTATTCATTGAAAATTTTTTAATCATGAATTTAATTTGTATTTAGTAGTAAAGTGAAAAACATTTAGAAATAAAATTAGAGAAAAATGTAAACACGATATTAAGTTAACTGTACATCTATGTAATACATTTTAATAAGAAAACAATAATAACGTGCAATGTGTTTATATTTCCCTTGGAAAGGAATTGTAAATAAAGGTACATATACTCTTGTTATTTCCCATGTCACTTTGATTTGTACTACATATATACATAACATTACTTATACTACTGGTCATATATTATTGCACAAAGTGCATGATCGTAACGAAATTTTTATGCTTTTCCTATAATATTTAATTTAAGATTATTTTTTGTATAATATTGTTCAAGCTTACATTGAAAATAATATTCACCGAACAAGATGTAAAACTCCCTTTGTACCCATATCAGTGCAATAAACGGAGATCTATTTTTAATGTATCCTTCTCTCGCACGTGTCAGCTTTTGCGCGAGAATTTATATATCGTTTCCACAATATTTTACGAAAGTCTGGTGACGAACTCAGACGTAACAACTGTTTTTAAGGTTTCTTGACCCTATAATATATAATTATTATAAAACTTGTGTACGCACTACTTTTTAGCTATACATATATCAGAAATGAAGGATTTATGTAAATTTTACTTAGTAGAATTTTAAATGTCTCATGTGAGACATGAGGAAACACTTTAAAAAACGGTGAAGCTCTCTAGAAATGGAATAAATCTTCATTAGCATGAGTATTAAGTCGAAGTCTATATAGCTAATGCCTAAACAGCAGATTTTTTTCAGATTTTTCCCGCAGGAAAAAATGTATTGAATTCAATTACAATATGTAATCATTTTTTAAATCAATACACCTTTGCATAGAAAAGAGTCTCGATACAGATTAAAACAATCTCGGGGATTAGTGTGAAGTTGGTAAATGATTTTATTGGCTACATCCGGTTTGATGAAGATAAATAAGTTTTTGTCGAGAATACGGTGAAATAACGGTATAATAAAGAGAACGCTACTTCAGTTTATGTACACGGTATAGACTGTAAATTGAACGCTGTAAGTATTGACCTCTCCTAGAGCGTCATTAATAAATAATAAATTATAATCAAGTGTATAATTTTTATATTAAACAAGAATTTATTGCAGAGGAAAATAAAAATGTATTATGACGTGTAAAACATAAATAGTAGAACACAATGTAAATTAAATTACGTTACTCCTAAATTAAAATTATAGTTTCATTAATCAAATGTAACAAAAGAACCAAATTCATTAATTATTCATAATATATCGAGAAGTAATTTTCATCTATGAGAATCTATGTTAATTATGCAATTAATGCTTGTTATCAATGATATAGTTATCACAATAACGAATTGCCGACCTAATTTTATTTATTCCAAAAAAATAATTATAATAATTAAAAATTTCTCTTACATTTGAGGAATGGGGGAACTTAATAAGTTATTGAAAAGCGGGACACAATTTTATGAGTTAAGGACTACTCTTCTTGCCTCTTGGGGATACGAGATACGAACGCTCATCATTTCTAATTCTTTCACTTTGTGTAATCTTCCTGATGGGGTTAATTAAGAGTCAAATGAAGCCTTGGGCTTTAGTAACAATTTAAACTTAATTGATACATACTGCATATACGTACAAGTAGGCCAAAATAACAGTTAAGTTTTGTTATATTTAACTCAGAAAAAAAGTAACTTTGGTAATAAAAATAGCTACATGATAATTTTCTGATTAACGCAGATTAGCAAATATTGACTTATGTACAAAGTGTTTTCCTTGGAAAATACATAAATATTGAACTGCACTTTATAAACCTTTTTTATTAATCGATTGTCTGTTAATATAAAAAATATGTATTCTGCTTGAAGAAATTACCATTTTAAATTGCAAAAATGGATTTAAAAGAAATGTGCTACATCCTAGCGTATAATTTTTGATCCCAAATCGAAGGGAAACATTGCATAAAAAAGAACTAATTGTTAAAACTTCTCATGAAAACATTTCAAGTTATTTCCCTTCATTGTGTCTCACATAAAAATCGCCGGTAGTGCACCGTTAGCACGCAGAACAATTACTGGTAATTGCACATCGCAACTCAGGGCGTAGCAGACAAAGGAGAGCTGTAAGCTAAAAGAATTATATCTCAAGGAGAAAAAAATTTGCAATAATTTTGCGTAAGATATGTGAACCTACCGAGTGGTGTTCTCATTAGAGAAGCGGGCTTTGTCGCCATGGAAAGAGGTGCTGAAAGTCATGATCGAATAGATCTGATGATGATCCCGTTGTGGACTTTCTTGATTGTCCTTCCTCTTGCTGTTCCGGTCGTTGGCACTTGAGTTCTTCGTACCAAGGAACTCTTCTAGTCAGCTGATCACACGCTTCTTCATCACTTCTCTCACAGTTCGCTTTATAAGCGGAATTTTTTCCTCCAAATGAGAACAAATTTTCACTATCTTTTATCGCTTTTGGATATTCAACTACAACCGAAACACTGCCTCACTTTTTAGTTCGAATTGTTTTTAATTTCTCTGAAGAACTGGTCCAGATAATACTTGATATTTCAAGTCCGGAATCTTTACTTCCACAGTCAAAAAGGACCAAAATTTTCCGCAGATTTATTTTAAGTTGATACTCCGCAAGAGTGAAGGTTTGCCACTTGTCTTGAACAAGAAATAGCTAACTACACTTTGGCAGCTTCAGTTCTCAACTCAGATGGGAATAATTCACCAAAAGGTAGCAAGTTGAAGAGAGAAAAGTGTGGGTTTCTACCTGCTAAACAGGTCTGGTCTCTGGAACTCTGGTATATGAAATTCTCTTGATAGTCTTTAAAAGGTCGCCAACCTCTTTCATAAAGAGGCTTTTGATCACTAACTCCTTCAAGAGCAGTTACCAATTCGATGATTCTCCTAAAACTTTCGGTACCAAAGTCTTCTCCAAATCCTGAACAACCGAAGGAGACAAGTGATGGAAGCTCAGCGAAGCACAGATGTCCCTGTTCGTGAATTTTTTTCCAAAACACTGATGTAACGACCCAGTGTTTTTTTTACAAAGTGTATACAAAGCGTGTGTCGTTGAACCTTGCCTCCGAAGTGAGTCCAAGCTCAAGGAAGAGAGCTAGAGGCTGAATCTGAAAAAATGTGTGCGTTCTCCAAGATGATGGCAGTGTCAAAACACGTGCTTGGTTCTATGTTTACTAAGGACACGCGCCTGTTGGTGAATGTCGATGTAAGCAAAGGGGTAACGATCGTACCACGTTGATAAGTGCGATGTTATAAGACGGAAAAAGCCGATCACGACCGACGAGCCTCGACGACGAGCATCCTACTCGCGTCGTGTCTGGCAACCGACTGAAACTGAAGTCTGAATCTGAACTGAACCTGTAGCAAAGCTAAGCGTGCGCAGACAAGACGGCAATCATGAGGTGGAGGACCCACCGCTGGATGGATGCCTCTGTATGACGTCACCTGAACCCCTTCTCGCAAATCTCGCATAGCAACGTAACCATTTTCGCCACCCCCTTAGACACTCTTAGAGATCGTCAAGAAATCAAGATCGAAGACTTCCTTCTCACTTCTTTTAGATGCACAAGGTCGTGTGCGAGATGTACTTCATTTCAGAGGAAAAATAAAGAAACTTATCAGTTTCTTCATGAAGAGAGGATCTGTCATCCATTCATCCGATACTACATTTTGGAAATTCGGAATCCCACACGAAAAAAATTCTATGGTTTTAACAACTCTAGAAATAGGAAAACATATGGTACAACTTTAGAATCCCGCATTAAATATCATCCTTGCGGAGCATTCGGGTAACTGTAATTTCTATTGTCGACGCCATCCTGGTACTTCTGGTAGCCAGATTGATGTTATAATTTAATTTATTAAGCTGTATATAATAAAATTAAATGTTAAGGTATAAATTAATGATGCATATAAAATGCATCAGTAATAAATTACAATTTTCTCTGACATGGCTAATGAAATTTCCGAATCAGAATGAAATATATTGGCAATAATAAATATCCCAAAAAGAGAATTAGCCTTCGAATTAAATATCAAACAGGAATGGCTTCAGTGAACACATTTTATTAATTAATTTTTTTACTGATTCAATGATCAAATCAATTCAGTGAAATCAATGAAAGATGCATATACAATATGTACATATATGATAGAAATTATGATTTGCCATATTAAATATGTGCTGAAATTGAAAAGAGGAATATTTTAATATAATTTCACATGTGTTTTAAAAAAGGCAATTTCAAGCCGTTTGTAAAGGTTCCCTCATACATACTTTCCTCACTTCATATTTCTACTTAAAATATAGATTACCCGAGGTTTCCCGTCATCATGCTACATAAAGATGAAATTGCTGAAAATGGGTATTTTGGAAGATAATCGGATTTCTCTGCAATTTTAGAGACGAGGCTTTCAAATTGAAAATTATTTTATTCGCTGTAAAACAGTAATGAAAAACTGTATTTAAATTATTGCAAAAATCGTATTACAATTTTTATATAGGAATAACAAAAAAGATATTGTGGAAATCCCATTTGTTCACTTTGCATTGATCAGCTTTCCGGAAATAACCGAGTTTTATGAAACTGAACATATTTACGATATGCATTTACCTACATCGAATAGGTTTTCGATAATGGTAAAGTTAGTGAACCAGACTAAATGAACCTGAAAAAATATTTTGCTTAATGTATTTCCTTGTACATTCATAAACTTTTTCTTAAATATTAAGTCTCCTTAGAAACAAGGTCATGAAGTGATACAGGAAATCATAAAAGCAAGTTTTGTTTGCAAGGTTTCTCTTGAACTAGAAACAATCAAAAATAATTAATTATGATAGTTTACTACTCGGTTTATTTATATTTCAATGTCATGAATTTCAAATGGTAGAATAGTAGCTGCAAATACAATATCATAACGATCTTATCAGGAACTTTCTGTACTTACACTCTACATTTTATAGGGTGTCGATTGCTTGATTGATTAAAACGTAAAAGTTCAGAATCAATAATAGGTTTATAGTCAAACCATTTTCATTGATTTGGTCAACAATTTATCGTTGAATTTAGATCCGATAAATTAATATGACAAAAAGTATTACTGTATACCGGCAGTTATCATATTAGAGAAGAGTTGGTTTCAGAATACACTCGAAGCAAATATATGATTAATTATAGATCTTTCGATAGACGAAAATAATCTTCTGAATCACTTCATCATCTCCTTGAATGAAATTTGAAGTGATTTTTAGTATATGAAAATTCATTTGTCACCTATCAGATTCATGACATTTCAAAAACCGGAGAGTGCTTAATATAAGGTAAAAATAAATTTCCAACTCATTCAGAAAGTCACCCACCTGGTTGCCAACGCATCCAGTAAATTGTGAACCATCTACTATTTTCAAAGCTTTCAAGTTTTCATCATGTCACATAGTATAAATAGGACATTGTTGGATAGAGTGGGCGCTAGAACGCTGACACTATAGCAATTTTTTTTTAGGCGCCACCTCAAACCCGGAAAGGATGATCCAATTTCCGGTGAAACGATTTGAAAATTTACAACACTGCACATGTAAATTAATTTTGAACAAATGGGAAGAATAGCAAATAATTTTCTATTCTCAAAATTATGAAGAACAGATAAAATATAAAAGTCTTTCCGTGTTGAATTTGATTTAAAAACATTAAACAAAAATTAAATGTATGGTGAGACCAGAAAAAAGGAATTAAAAAGACGACGGATAATTTTTTTGACTAATTACGACTAACCACAGTTTACTGATCAAATATTTGAGTCAGGCAATTTGATATCCATCTTCCTTCTGAGCACAATTAATAAACGACAACATAGGTCAACCTAAGGAAATAATATAAATTATAAGAAGAAATAAAAATTCAAGCAACTAGACAAATATTTCATGAACTCAATATACTTGGAATTTGTTTTTTGATAATTCTTCATTTTCTGGAACAAATTACCCTAATTCCTTTAGTTAAATCTCTGTAATTCGATCTAATAAATTAAAATCGAGAAAATATTTGACAGAATCAGCAATATGTAAAAGTATGGATGAAATATTTGGATAAATATACTCAGGATAGTTTGAATTTCGAATTCTGCAATTTCTCCTATCCTCCTCCACTGCTCTAAATATATATTCACTTTAAGGTATTCCCACTGACTGAGGATCATCGTTAGGTTTATACCAGTGCAGTGATACTGATATCGCGTGAATTGCAATTTGTTTGGTCGAAGATTTTCTTCGGATATTTTGACGGATGTAAGTTTTGCGCATTGTCCTTGAACGATATATATTATGAACTACGTAAAATCGTTTAAAGTCGAAACTCTGTCACGCAAGCTACACGAATTCGTTGGCAAAAGAAAGTCGTCGAAGATCACTTTATCATTTTTAATATCTCCCAACTTCGTTATTATTCTTTGGAACAAAAATCTCTCGTATCAAAGGACTTTAATATGTAAAAGAAAGTTCCAAAGTAAAAAATTCTAGATCCTTCTAATTACACTTAACTATATAAAAACTTAATAAAGAATCTGCCGCAATATTATTCCGCAATATTGATATAAATAGTCGATAATCGATCACCCTTGAGTGGCTTTCATGACTCTTCAGCTTTAGGATATACAAGTTTATTCAGGAGACATTAGCTATATAAAATAAAGCTGAAACAATCAGTAAAACTTTAATATGATAAAAAGAAATTCAAGTGTTTTGGATTGTTATCGTTATTTTGCGGACCAATCTGTCATTTCCGTCTTTTGGGATTAAATTGAATTTTCGGAGAGAGAATAGCGTCGCTTAGAAGATTGAATTCGAGTGTCTGTGTTATTCGCAGTATCCTCAAGGGAGAAAATATCCGCCTCCTGCAGCGTTAGTCGCAGTCTAGTGTCACATTCATTCGAACAAGAATCCACAAAGGGTATTAGAAAAACATGGTATTTAAAGAAGATTATAACAAGTTTCTATTTTAAGAAAATAAATAAATATCCCACTCACAAAATAATCTTAAAAATTGCACACAATCATGAATTATTATTTAAATTCGCAATGTGAAAATTCATGCAATATGTATAAATGTTATTTTTTTGTAAATCATAGACTCTTGAAAAAAAAGCTTGATATAAGCAAATTAATTTGCTTTTGTGTGTATGTCACAACTTCGATTCTTTTTAGTTTATTTTACAATCATCCTGTCTCGAAAAATAACAACTTGAGCCAAGATTACTCTACGTGCAACGAACTCTCATGAGCTTTCTTCTCCCTATTTTAGAAATCCGAACCTAATAATCTTATAAGACAGTTAAAAATCTGGTTTAGATTATTTCAACTTTTATCTTTAAATCACGAAAATTCCTAATACATATTTGTAAGACTTAAAGAATTTCTTCAAGATATTTCCTTGCTTGTAAGTTTTAATTATTCAACTATTTCGACTTTGGACATAACACAAAGGACAGAGCATAAACCATTGTTTAAAGCAGGAGTCATGCAAATATGTTTGTTGTACACTTTAAGGGAAAATTAGTCATACTAAAACGAATTATTACGGACACAAGCTGCAGTTGGAGTTTAAATTTACAACTCCAGAACTTTGGTAAGTGAAGACACACAGAAGTTTTCAACTTATACCCATAGCAGTAGTTTATTTTCGAAAATCAAGAAGCTAGAACAGCAAACTACTGTACTATGGGCATATTAGGTGTCTAAACAGAAAACGAGAAGTTACGATTGTTAAAATAGTTAGTTACTGAAGTTGAAAATTCAATTCAATTTGAACGGAGGTATGTTCATTGGAATAAAAATATGAGACAAAATTATATACAAAAATAATTCACTGATTAAAATTAAATGTCAGTTTTCCCGTAATTATTCTAACAAGAGAATGGATAATTAGTCTCTCGTTCAAATAAAAAATTTCCTTTATACGATAGATACAACATTATTAATGATTCTCTGCAAGTCTGCAGCAAGCCAATTTCGCTAGATGAATAAACGGAAATAAATGCAATTAAATGTAATTATTTGACTTTGATATACATTATGCAAGCACAAGGTGCTTTTATTGACGTGGGAGGCATGCTATTTCTCGTTTCACAAGTTTCTAGAGAAAGATCTATTTTCAAGCAAAATCGCAATATTTTGAAGGACATGTCATAATTATCATAAGCGCGAAATTTAGTTTCGCCAATTTTCTAAATTTCTCTCCTAGTAAATTTCTATTGATCTTAAAAATTAATATATCTCCTGTTACTTTATTTGATTCTAAAAAGGGAAGAAATAAAGGGAAACGACTGTGAAGCCTGCTAAAAATAATTCTTTATACTCTCCTGAGACATTTCTTTTAATTAAAAATTATCCCATAAAGCTATTTTTAAAATAATTACCCAGAATACTTTTTATTACGCTCCTTCCGTTTATTTTACATAGGATGGTATTTGTTACATAAAAGTTGAATGTGCTCGAGCGATATATTCTTTATTATTTATAAAGTCCAGTTGCTCATTCGTGCTTGTGATTTGTTGTAATTAGGAACGAGGCCAACGGAACTGAGATTCGGACAACTTCTTTTAAAAGATTTCTAGCAATTTGAAATCGCAGCACTAGTTTGTCACAGCATCCGACATTAAAAGAAAATGTAGCAAAGCCACGCTTTCCAGGAATATGAGTCAGTAAACATGTCTCTGAAATTCAGCGAGACAGATTCTTTGAAGCATCCAGACGACATTTTCTCCTTAACGTAATGTAAAAGGAAATCTGTGTGGTTAATTTATAAATTTTGTCCACACTTCACTACTTTTTTCCAAGCTTCTCAAATTCCCATCTCCAAGTCTGATACATCCTGTAATTTTAACAAAGTATAAAACTCTGAGGGTAATAATATTTTTATATACTCTAAGGAAGTAAAGAATCTTCTATCGCTAATGAAAATACTTTATTGAATGTTCTTCATCTTTTAAGATATTTAAAGCATCACTATAAATAAATGGAATTTCAATACCTTTCAGAAAAGTACCACAAGACTTAGTAAAGGTCGAACTCTAATAAGAATCATTAAAAGAAGATATGTTGAATTTAGGTCAATCCTCTGATTCAATCGCTCGCTTCCGTAATTTTACGTTCACTACTTCCTGCGTCATTCTCGCCACAAATTCACCTTCGAATGCAATCGATGATATTCCTATAAATGTTCAATTTCCCATCGCCTAAGGTTCTATGATAATAAATACTATCTGTAATCTTACGATTTCCTTAGGATGTCATATTCAAAATGCAGTAAAGATCAAGCTTCTGATAAAAAGATTTTTTTTATACGAGCAATCTCCAATTAACCACCAAACTTCGATGTTGATCCACTTGATGATTGTACCAAAGAATAGCATCTGAGCAATCGTGGATATAATTTCAAAAGGATCGTTTTCATCAGGCACTCCTAAAAGGAGATGCCGCAATTTTGTATCGTTACAAAGAAAACTTGCTTCTTCTTCAAGTTTGTTTTCATTTTCATCGCTGACATCAGTTGTCTTTTCTTTTTCGACTTCAAGGCTTTCTTTATTTCTTATTTCAAGGCTTTCTTTATTTTCTCGTTCTAGTCTCTCAAACTCGTAACAATCCGAGAAGTCGAAAATTTTTGTCACGTATTCGATAATGGACGTGATGCCTCCCATGATATCTGGGTCGCGTTCGATTCGTTCGTTTAATACTTGGTTTCGATCGAGGAAACCGAAAAGCTCGGAGCACGATCGCACAAATAACTGATCTCGATCAGAAGATGAAACTTGCTCTTCTTTGCCAAAGTGTTTCCTGCCTCTTCTTCTAGAATGATTACCTAACAGGTCCAAGAATGTCATCGTCAAAAGTACATGCGACGTAAGTACTTCTGAGTTCTGACTTCTGGTCAATTGGGAAATTCTTCCACATTGGCGCAGGGAGTAGAAAAGTTCGAGAAAATTGAAATAAAGTTATATCTTGCTATAACTTCATATCAAACCCAAAAATTACATTGTCTATTGTGCATTTAATCCTATTCTATAAAAAACTCACGCGGGTTATAATTAGTAATATGTTGTATATTTAAAAATGATCTTATAAGATAGGATTATTTAATTTCAGAAAATAATTGTATTGCATGTTTAACATATCATTAAATATGAGTGCCTGAGAGTAAAAGTGAGACAAGTCCCATGTTATAATATAGGACTTGTCTCATTTTTACTCTCACGCACTCATATATAGGAAATTCCCTGAGTTCTTATTATGTGTATTATGCTGTACGTGTATCCAAAGAATTTCATACACGAAACATTTTTATGCAATTCATTCAAGGTCATTTTTAAGGGTAAAAACATTTGTAAATATTTATCTATATTTCGACTTTTACAGTAAACGGACGAATTTTCAAAGAGGCTAAAACTGTTTATTTGACACTGCCACCGGAAAGCGCCAAGGCTAATGCTCAACTTTTCGGAGTTTAAGACGAGCTTCTGTTATATCTCTGTCAAAAGCACTAAATAAATGATGAATAAAATCATTTTCATTCATTTTCAAGTAATGCAGTCATGATTTTAAATAAATACGCCACTTTGTTCTCATTAACCGGGAAATCGGGTCGTTAACTCGAGTTCTGGCTATAAATAAAGGGTCTCCTCCAATGCGTCGCGTGCGAAGCTGCATCTGAGATTTTGAAGACACTCAAATAACGAGAACGAAACAAGCACTAGACTAGAGGGAAGAGGCTCGAGATGAAGAGAACATTTGTGGTCTGTCAACTACAGAACATTCAAGCACAGAAAATTTCCATAAGACCAGAGAGAAAAAGTTTTAATTAAACTGCAACATGTACGTTTTGTCTAACTCTCAGTTATGAAAATTTAATTAGAATATATTGTAGCTTCTCAGAGGAAAGCTAATTGTAAATTATAGAATATATATAAAAGGAAGTACTTTTATTGAAGGAAATAACTTGAAATTATATTGGATCATCGAGAGTATTATTACCTGGTACTTAATTTTAAAAATTCAAGACACTTTTTTGCAAGATAGGTTTTAACGACTCACATATTTTACCAATATCATCTTGAGAAAGGATAAAATATAATGTCTCTTGACAGTTAGAAGAGAATGAGAAAATATATTGATTTAAAAAGAATTTCTATAAAAAGGAGAATCTCACGAGAATATATGTATAGCTCCAGATTTCCCCATGGATTGGATGGGATGTATTGTTTCAAGATATAAAAAGAAAAAAACTATTCCGCAACGCTCACGTCGACCTTCCGGAAAAAAATAGGTAAAATACTTTTGAGGAACTTCTTGTCATTTCTCGTGGTCCAAGATTAGACACTCATTAAAGTTTTTATTTTCAAGAATAAATCTTGGATGCCATAAAATGATAAGAAACTGAGTTCACTGAAGAGCACTTCATCTTTTACAAATGAGATGTAATAAAAAATATATTTTTTGAGCAATTTCCTTTGAAAGGAAATTTTTGTAGTAGCCTAGACTGTGGAGCCAGGCCTTGGCCTTGGATTTGAAAGGTAGGCTCTTTACTGACTCTTCGGCTTCAATTGGCAAACCAAAAAGTACATACACCGCCTTTCAAGCAAAAAGACCTGCAATGTTTAAGCGATATGTACATAATCTCTCTTCCCTCTATGAATAGACGGCAATGAATTTAACATTCCGGCCTGAATTTACACTCCGTATACTTTTGGAAAATGTGCTGTTATTTTAGGCTACAGAAAAACTTTTAAGTCCCATGGTATAGAGTCATATGATTGTTCAAGTCCATGTGACCAGATTATCGAAAAAAATATTATACATGTGATAAAAACTTGAGAAGATAGAGTAAAATGTTCTAACCAGATGCTAAACGATTAGATAACAGATTTGGCACTTGAAAAATTCATATTTTTCAAGGAAATGTCTATTTCAGGTAAAATAAAGAGATGATAATCCTTCAAGATTCTCTCAAACGATTATTTGAAAGGTTTGGCATTTTTTAAGGAGAGGAAACGCCAACATTGAGAAAAAAATCAGATATTCGCTTATAATATTCTAGTGTTGTATTTATGTATATCGCGATTCTGCTTTAGAAAAAAAAGCACGGAAAAGAAAAGCATTCCTCCAACCTTCATATACAAAAGGACAGCCTGTATAGGGAGAGATCGTTTTCATCACCCAGACCTATTAGAAATTGCAGCTTTTCGAACGAGTTCAACAAGAGAAGCACTAAAGTAGTTGCTGGGGGAGAGAGAAAGCGAACCAAAGATACAGGTTCTGTTACTGCTGCTGTGGATCGATAGAATGGACCTGCGTGATAGTCGCTTTTCCACGTGCAAACTGATAAATGTCTAGACTCCACAAATAAAATTATTATGTACCGAGATCTATTCATTTACACGAAGAACAATTGATATGCTACTTTTGTCTGTTACTACTGTCTTCGAGTTCAACTTTCTAATTAATTTATATGTTTTTCTACAATATTTAAACATTTTAATTAAAAAAAATTCATTTAAAATAAAATAGAGATTAAAGTCCCTCATTTATCATCTTTAGGTTGCCTCTATTTTTACTAATGAGATGTGACTCATTTAAAAAGTTTCTTAAAGCATCCTTTAAAAATACTCATTAAAAACGTTAACTCTATGGGAATATTTTTCCTATGGGATGTATTGAAATGATGACGACTCGGAAAAATATGTAAATAAAAAAAGTACTTGGAGAGCAAAAATAAAAGGAACGTCATAAACGTCAAACTTATAAAAATTTGAATTTGAATTTCTAGAAACAAAGTTTTGACAGTAAATCGTTACATCATCTGTCAGTAATGCGCGATACAAAATGCAAAATCCTAGAGCCAATCAGCTTAAAAAATGAGTGAAGTTTTTCTCGGTAGGGAACAAAGTCATAATCAGTTTGAGTTTGACATTCAGGAATAAATCACTTATTGTTAGTCAAGTGTGGTCACAATGCAGAGAACAATGCTTGAACGTCCACTTAAAGTAACTGAGCTTATAAATTACGATTGTACTGAAATGACTTATGACATTTACGACCTTTGATTATCCTTCCTGTACACATTTCATTGAAGTTTTTAACTTTGGATTTAAAATTATATTGGTTACATATTTAAATATTATTAAAAAATAAATAATAAAATTAAAATTTCTTTCATTATTGTTTAAAATAATGTTTTAAACTTTAAAAAATATGAGTTGAAACCAGGAATCTATACTTTTCAATATATTTATATTGATCTGTTTGTTAATTCCTTAATAAATATAGTTACAATTGATAATATTACACCATTTACAATATGTAAATTAATTTAGAATACGAAACTTTACTGAAAATTGTTTAAAGATTTGGTAGACTAAAATAGAAAATACTGAACTCTTTAGCACATGAATGTTTAAATATAGGTGAAGGATACATAATAGAGGTCCTTCACGAATTAACTGTCTCGAAGAACATGAAACTTCACATTTAACAACTGAATCAATCGATGCTCCTAATACTTCAGCATTGACTTTTGTTTTTGCCTTGACTCAAATTTTCGTGTTTTTCCTTCAAAGCTTAACTTTTCAGGAAAAAGTAAGTAATAAGTCAATCAGCCACTAGTGTCTTTTTTAAATTTCAAAACTATTTTTCTTATACATATTTCATTTCAAATTTTCTTTGGACTCTCATATTTATCCAGTTAAAAAATGTGTATTTCTTTTTTTATTCGTATATTCAGCTACTTTATAGTTAGCTCGTTAATTCATAAATTCATCTACAATTGATTTCTTGGAAAGAAGAACTAAAACAAGAATACCATCCCTCCTAATAAATTGTGGAGTTCTAAAATTAGTTTTTATACTTTTGCTCTCCAATCAAGAAACAAGTACTCTGAATTAAAAGTCAAGAGGACTTTTTTCATCGGTTTAACATATTTAGAGTAATTATTACCTGAGATCATGTCTGACGTGAATATCGGTTTTAAGCTCAATATAGCAAATGACTGGTATAGTTTTAGGGATATTTATGCTTCGTTAGGGTTGTGACTGCTACAGGTGGGCAGAAATAGAATAGAGGCAAGTTTTGAAAGGATGTCGATAATCTACGACGTCATTATGGTCAGAGTTCAGAGGTCAGTCACCTTCCCTCTGCCAACGTAATAGTCAATAGTTGCAAATTTCATGATACATAGAAGATATGTATATAATTCTAAGTATATGCAATAAATCTTATGTACAGTTGGTTATGCATGTACGAATAAAAGTATATTGGTATGTAGGCTTTACTTTAAGCTAAGAAATCTTGGCGTACTTAGATACTTTATATTTGAAATGAACTTTACGACTCAAGTGTACTGCTTTGAATGAGAACATCGTTACGTACAGCAATGACGTAACGAGGGAGGGAAATAGACTCTCACGACTTCCTTGCATTATTGATTTATTATAATTATAAGTATCCTTTGCGGTGGAAATCGCAGATAATACACAGTCAATATTATTCGATTATTATTTTTGGAAAAACGTTAAATATAAAATTCGGATTAAGTTAGAGACAGCAAGAATAACACATAAGTGAGATGATTCTTGAAAGATCTTGAAGATGATAAATACTATCACCTCCAAGATTATTATTTATCATAAATCAATAATCAACAGAAGTGAGTTTATACTCTATAATAACAATTTAATAATAATTAATTAATAATTTTAATACAATTAATAACTGCTTAATGTAATATTTTTAATAATACTTGAAAATCAATGATCATTAAATACATCAATAGTAAATAAAAATCAGAATTGGTTGTACCAATCCAATAGTTTCGGGAAACAGAGTTGGCTCTTTGACAGAACCTCTTCGATAAAAATAACGGATTATTTCGACAAAAATGTTATCTATTACATATTCTCTTTTTCAAATTAATTAAAAATTACACATTTTGCAGAGAAAATTTTCATCTCATTTTTTTTTCTTCCCCCCTTTTTTTATTACCTATAAAATACTGAACAGTGAAATTATAAAAAAAATACAATTTTAAAAACTTCAAATATCCCTTAAATTTTACACATTAACGTACATTTTTTCAGCAATTCTTAGGTGACAAGTGGATCCATCGCTATCTCCATCCTCAGCATCCATTGGGGGTTGCGCAGCATCGCAACTTGTGCCGGCTTGAGGAGAAAACGAAGCCACGACAGAATTCACCACTGATCATAAATACACGCCCGAGATTATTTTAATCATTTTAATCATTTTAATTCTACTGGGAAATCTTCAAAACTTCAAAATTTTTCAACCAACAATGTTTATTGCCATAGTACCCGGGGTCTACCACAATCATTCTCATTTCCCCTTAATCCCCTATTTTTCCAATCCCACTAAACTCATGCAACGCATGCGCATTGAGATTTTTTTTAAATTTCACCAATCAGATTTCACCATCTGATGCGCATAGACCATTGCGCAATTACTTCCCCTTGGCACAAGTAAAATCGTTCGCACGAAACGTTCGCTTTAACAATCCTCCCCTAAAACTGAAATCATCGTGAACCCTCTGTATTTACAGGAACTTTTATTTTGTTATTTTTTCTATCCCGTCATTCGCGGTCGTTTGTAGCAGTTAGCTTTTCAAAGCATTGATCACATCTAGGGGATAAAAATTAATAGATGGAGCCACTTATCAGGGGGATGAAAGCAACAATTTGAGACCTTTATTACTTCAAAGATAAAGAGCCCTTTTAAACGTTACACACACACACACACACACACACACACACACACACACACACACACACACACACAAAAACAATGTTGATACTTCAATATTTACAATAATAATAATATTTAAAAGAAAATAAATATAATAAATTGGAAACTTTATTTTTACGATTTTGGTTTTTGTTATGTATTTTTTTTTGTAAATACAATAAAATACTGTTATTAAATTTCTTCAAAGTGAATACTTTCATTAGTTAGCAAAACAATTACTAAAAGTGTATTCACTTCTCTTTTGGAAATTTGCCAACAAATATTGCATGCTTTTTAGGATAACTCTGTCATATTAACCTTGACCTTAAGAGAAATTGTAGAACTATAATAAATTATGTTAATGGTGACACCAATAAATTTATTGTAATTCTTGTTGAGCAAATTCATACATTTATAATTAAAATTACCTATTTTAAAGTTCAAAAGTGGATAAATATATGTAATGAAAAATTTGAATAATTCAATTATTGATTATTTTGAATACAACGTAAGTCCAGTTCATTTCATATATAACATGAAATGATGTAGGAATAATTTATATTCCTAGACTTAAAAAAGATTTTCTGAATAAAATAGACCGAAATTAGCAATCGCTTTCATTTTTTAATACTTATATTTAAAAAATGCTCAAATTACATTTCCACATTACATATTGACAACATTTATCTACGTACTTACAATTTTTAATTTGACATTGAAAACACATTTTCTAATTTTGAAAGTACTATATTCTACTACTACATTTTCCCTAGCTTATACATACATAAATTAAATGTTGCATGGAAAAAAGAAAGGTGCTTAGTGACCAAATTCATTTTCCTATTCTGAAAAAGGACATTCACATTGAAAGTGAAAGATATCGAAATATCTAAAAATGCGTGGACCCGATTCCAGAAAATTAAAAAAAAATAGGAGTCATTTCCGCGTGCTAGGGCGCGCGTTCAGGCTCGTTAAAAAGAGACATTTCAAAAACCGGCACCTCGCTCTAGATGGCGTAATGACGCTAATCTTTGAACTTCAATTTATTATTATAAGAATATAAATCCGAGACTGGTCTTAATTGATTCAGCAGAGAGTTATAAATAAATATAAAATATTGGTACATATTGTACATATTGCTAAGTATCTTACTTCATATTTTGTATGTATTTTTCCTATATCAATTTCTATTTCAGTAAGTCACTCTTAAAAATCTCTAATACCATGTTTTAATGCTACAAATGCAACAATAATAACGCAATTACATGTTCAATATACATATTGTTACTAAAATGATAAGTTTGTATCACTATATTGCCTTTATTAAAATACTGCTTGGGTACATTTGTCTTCAATTTAAAATAAATGTTGATAAGTGTAAGGTGACGTAATAGAAATAGTAAAATTTTTTTAATATTAATTTTCAGATTCAAGGGTGTTTAGCTCAACCTAACTAATATAAATAAAAGTTTGCAAGACTTCAATTATATGTTCTAATCTAGATAAAGAAATATAACTTTATTTCAAATAAATAGTATTTACAATAACAAAAATTTCTTTAAATAATATAGCACTGCTGCATCTAAGAATAAAATAATATTGGAAAGCTTAATCATTACAGAAATAGAGTATCAGTTGAAGGTAGTCAGGACAAGTACTATTTCTAATACTTGAAGTCTATCATAATGAGATATTATCTTTATTATTGTACAAACTTATATTTGTAAAGTTTCATTTTTATAGGCCTGACCTAAAATCTACTTGTATCACGTGCTAGAAAAATATTTAGAATCCTTCACAAAGTGCACTAATTATTTTATTACTCTATTATGAGAAGGCACTTATTGTGAAATGCGCAATCGAACTCGATATTGAAGATTACGTTTTATTAATAACAATTAATAGTTGATAAAGATTTTTAATTTTTTTTAAATGGATCTATTCAAAACAGTGAAGATGGAATAAATTTATGTAATACGTAATAGTTATAAATTTATTAACCGAAAACTTTTTTATTCAGAATTGAAAAATAAAATTTGAATGCGTAAAGAGCAGAAATCTGTCAAATCTAATATATTTTCGTAAAAATACTTGGAGAAATATTTCTCTCATCTAAATATAAAAAGTCACAATCTCTTGAAGGCACTGTAATTTGAAACATTTTATTAACATTTACGATTGAAATTATTTTTAAAAATAAATTATAAATTTAGAAGGAGTATTTTAAAATTCTATAGTTCTCGGGTACTTGTATTACTCATAAAAACGAGGAAAAATTATAGGAACTTTTACTATACAACGAAGGCATGAACATGACAAGATGTTTTAATTTACTTTCATCCTAACAAAATTGCACTTCCTGTTGCAATTTTAGCACATTTTATCTTGTATATTTCTGCGAGTTACTACGTTTTTATTTTGAACAACAGATTCTGTTTAGTAAGTAACTTTCGTAGAGCTTCATTTATATTATATTTCGCTCCATCCCATGACATAAAACTTATTACCTTTTGAGCATTTTGAATTAATTATAAATTACTTTGACCGATAGTAGCAAAACTGACAAATCTCTTTTTGCAAGCATAAAAACCAATAAAAATACTCATATTAATTTCACTCATAATACTCTTAAGGGTCATTTCTTAAAGTGCTATATATATTCAATAAAAGAATCTTGATATTAGACATTAAAAACCACACCCTTCTTCATAGTAAATTCCAACTTTTCTGATATTCTTTTAATTTAGAATAAGAAAAATTATAAGGTGCCTTATTCACCTGCTTATTTCTCCTTCTTCTCTTCGTGATTGAAATTTTCTTCAGCTGTCTTTGGATTTTCATCCTTTACTTCTTTTTTGTCTTGAACTTCAGTGTCGGATGGTTCACCTTTTTTCTCTTCGTCGTCGGTATCATCAAGAAGATGATCCCAGTCATAAGGATCTCCACCATCCCGAACTCTTTTCAACTCGCGTTTCAACATCTCCAAGCATTCCCTTCTTTCTTTCCACCTTTCTGCAGTAGTTTGATCTTCCAGTTTAGCATCGGTATTTTCTACTGATTTTTCCGAAGTCCCTTCTACACCCAATTGTTTTTCTTTTTCTTCGCATTCCAGAACGTATTTCTCGTAACTTTCAACCTGTGAAATATTGAAAATTAATTGTGAACAAAATTACTAAATTATTTGAGAAAAATTTGAAAATTATTTAAGAAATATACCACCATTACGCTTTTTTGTTTTATTTTATTTTTAAATCGCAGTCTACCTTGTCTTGCAGCATTTGCTGAACATCATTTTGCTTTTTCAGATGTCGAGGAAGCCAAAAGCAAGCCTGAAGAAGTCTCAAAAAAATCCAGGCTGCTCCTGCGAGGGCAAGATACGTGCAGGCGGTGAACACCATGTTTATCAGATCCACTGAAACCTGTTGGTATTTTGTGGCCATAATGCCTTAAATAACTCTGAAAACAATAATTCAATCAGAATTGACGTTCAAAATTGTTTCACCTTATTGAATAAATACAATTATTTATAGATAGCTTATTTGTAGCAATTTTCCAACCATCCAATTAATTTTAAAATACAAAGAATGTAATATTTACAGTCTTTGTAAAGTTTCTACAAATAGTTACAGATATTAAGGGCATGTGATACTTTACCATAAGAGCAAATTAGTTACACCAATTATACATTCATAATAATAGATATTTTTAGCAAATAAGAGTCAATAAACTTTCGTCTATATAAGACGAAATGACGCTTATTGACTCTTATTTGCTAAAAATATCTATTATTATGAATGAATAATTGGTTTAACTAATTTGCTCTTATGTTAAAGTATCACATGTCTTAAAAGAAAATAGCTGTTACATTTTATATAGACAAAACCCAAAAGTCTTTTTCATTTTCCTTTGGCAAAATCTATTCGCACCTACAAAGTTGGACTATTTGTACCAAAATTTCGATATAAAAACAGTCAACTCTTTTCGATCTCTAACACTTGCACCGAAAAAAATTCTGTTAATGGTACGGAAATTTCGGTAAACGTAAATACGAATTTTATCTTTAAAAATTGTACATACAAATATAACTGTTCGTAATAAAATAACTTAAATTAAATTTACAAGTGATTGAAAAATAATAATGAATATTTACAAAAAGTATATTATATAATATAATGTTTGCTAAGAATTCTTTCATCAGGAACTAGGTTCCTGGACTAAAATATCATTTATATTCTCAAGAAGTACGTATAAGAATGCCGAAGTGCCATTACTGTTATTAGTTTTCCCTCTTCACGAATTCATGCAAACATACATAGAAGTTTATAAAGGTGAGAACATACATACAGTGATATAGTACATTATACATTATAATACAATGTATTATGAAATTCAGCGTACTAGCACGAAATGTGTCCCTATAACAAATTTATTGATTGTGCGATTCAAGAGAAGGTGAATAAAATAAAGAAAAAATCGTATAACTCACCAAATTAACTCATAATGATGTTAAATTTTATCATCACATTACATCTCGGTTGTTAAGTTATTCCAATATTTATGCAAATAAAATAAGCAAATCATTAAACAAACAGAGGGAAAGAAACTTATAATTAGCACTTTAAGTTAAATTAAAAAGATACATTTCTAAGTAAATGTAACTTGATCTTAAACATTTCGATGTAAAAGAAATTCCAAAATTATATCATAATATTGAATGCAAAGACATATACTTTTAAAAATTGTAATTAAAAACTCAAGAATTTGACAAATGTGTTTGGTAGAGAAATGAATTAAACTTATTTAATTCCATTAATTTTCAAATAAATAAAATCTCATATGAAACTGTGAATTAAATACAATTTGAAATTTTAAAGGCTTTTAAAAAATTATTGTACCTTATTGCTCTATAAATTATTAATAACATTGATTTATTTTCAAAACTAAATTACTTTAAAAATTTTGAAGAAAAAAACTTATTATTTTCAACAGTATTCAAACAAAGATAAATCGATAAATATTACAATTTCTTTCACCTTAGGACCTTGAAACTGTTTCAACCTTCAGTCAAATTATAGTACAAACAAATTCAATACATAAACACAACTTTTACAATTTTTGTTTAATATTAAATTACGCATTTAACAAAATTTTAATTTTAATAATACTCAATAAAGAACACAGGTTCTTCAAAATAAAGGGTTGTAATATAAAGTGTAATATCAACTTATGTACGGAAAATCGATCAGTGGAAATATGTCCACTCCTGTTTGTCAAGTCTCTACCGGTTATTTTTACAACAAACAACAGAAAAAATGTTTAATTTTTAAATAAATAAGAACAAATTTTTAGACAAAAATTGTTCTTACCTTAAAAATGAGACGGTGAAAGGTTCATTTCTTTTTCAAATGAAACTTCGAGTGTCCGGAATAGTGCGACACTTATGAAGTTCGTCAGTAGAAGACCCCAAGATGTATCAGACTGACTGTCAGAACCAGAGTCCACTACTGACCCGTATCGAAATAATCAATATATGGATGTAGCGTGTATGATTGAACGCATGCCATAAGTTAAAAAATACCGCATAAATGTGTATAACCATTACGATTATAATAATTTTTTTTCTCGCTCGTATTTGAAAAAGTCTACAAGATTTTTGGAAAAACTTAGAGTGGTCCGAAAATGTATGTATTACCTTTGACAAAAGGAACAATAATGTTAAAAACTTAATTTTTTTTTGAAAGAATAAACTTGAAAATAAATGCTAAATTATTACGAAAAAATGATACAAAAATTTTCAATATAATACTAATCTTTGAGCCACCCTAAAAATAATTAAAAACGATATCAGATCTGTACAGTTAAATAATTTTTATTTCACTTTTAAATCGCCCGAGCTGCTCAGGCATCGAAAATAAATTAGTTTACCGTTTCCTATCAAGAGAAAACCTTTAAAATGAGATCTTTATACTCACAATAATATCAGAATTGCGCAATACAGTCCACGACTTTTTAATCGGCGATTAAACACTTAATTCTAATTCTTCAGCAGGACTGCCAATCTTTATTTAATCTTAAGTCTATTCAAGCTTTAAAACCCACTTGATTCTAGTTAATATAAAACAAGTCTCAAGACATCAAAAACCTTTATTAAGTCCATGGATTAATCAAATAGTAGTTTAAAAAACATTATATATTAATACAAAATTAATTTAAAAGCCAGAAAATATTTACATTAAATCATTAATAATTTACTTGAAACTAATCAAATTTGAAACAAAAAACAATTTTTAAAAGTTAACAACAAAATGAAGAGGCAGTTCTGCTCTTAAGGCTACATTTTATTTCTTTTCGCGTTAACGACGTAAAATTTTTGTCCTAAAATATTGTAAATAAGTTAATACTGAAGTTCGAAAGTTATTTACTTATTAGTGGAATGGATATTCGGGACCTAATATCACCTTCGGTGTCTGTGGCAAGACTCGGAAGTTAGATCGCGAAAAGAAAGAACCGTGATCTAGAACGATTCTTAATACAATTTATTTTTGGATCTCAATTCAGAGTAAAAGATTCTCGCGACAAAAAGTTTCAATCTAGTGTATATTAACATTTTGTGCACAGACAATCCCATTAGATTTTACCTGCAGCAATAAACTAATTTTACAACATTGATCTGACGCTCTAAGTCATTTTTGAGAGTCGTAGTGTTCATGGATCCTTGATATAATTTTAGGCGTTGGAATGCTTACGTCGTAGTTTTTACGTAGAACAAAAGATATGGCGTAGCAGAATTTCGCGGATTGTGCGCGAGTTTATCTTGGAGCTCTCTCACTGGAATGACGCGCACTGTTTCATCGTCGCATTCCAACCACCATTCAGGAGCCGGATGCTTGCCTTGTCGAATACCACAGCATTCCGCACTTCGACACTCAGTCTTCACTGACATTTCTTTGTTTTCACTGATATTGGGTTTACTCCTACTAAAATACTTTAAAATACTGGATGACTTTTCTGAATTACTGGCGCTAGGGTGAGGGTGGGTTTGACGTTTAATGTCTCGATCACAGCGACAATATTCTGTAGATTCATCTGGAAGTCTCGAATATGCAACATAGTGGCCGGCTGTCATTGTTGCACCTTGGTGCATTATTACAGAGTAAAGTTTGTACGAATGCCGAGATTCACTTCGAGCTGATCCACTTCGTTGTGATTGCTCGTTGTAGCATTCTTCGCAAAAACACTGGAGGACCATGGGTGTTGGCATGTAATTGTTGATCTTCTCCATCGATCTGGTTTTATCATAACACATGTTTAGTTAGTGCAAAGAATAATACGAACATGAAATTTTGTTCTTAAAAATAGAAATGAAATAAAATTTGATTTACCCGGCTGCGGTTGAAAATCGTTTAAGTTGCAGTATCAAAAGTCGGGGTAGTGAAGGGAAGCAAACTTCTCGTCGAGCTTCGTTTAAACGTAAACAATAATCACACCAGTATTTATCTCTGCCCCAAAGCAACTCGCTAGTTACTACTGCTCTCCTGTAGACTTCGCTACTGTCCAAGGTCTTCTTATCATCATCTATAAAAGCATATTTTACACTTAAAATCTATAATTTTTATTCAAATTCTCTTTTTTTATATTTTACTTTTACTTTTACTCATTTAATAATATTGATCTTAATATTAAGATCCTACCATCGTCATTCGATCGGTCGATGTCGATAGGTACGCAGATATCGCAAAAGGTCTCTCTCCTTTCGGTGACTTGCTCACATTCTAGACATGTCGTGCGCATTAGAGTGACTCCCTCGAAGTCTTCAGAAATAAAACACTTTTTGCTTTCGTGCCTTTGTTGAGCATTAAATTCACCATTGTTTTCCGAAAAATCGGGATAACCGTTCTCAGAATGTTTCGAAGAAGACTGAAGACCGTTTAGATTTTGCATTGCACCAATTGTGCTTCCTTTTTGCAAAACCTTCTTCTTCCACGATTTCGTCCTCCGCTTGCTGGCAGTTACGCTGTCAGATTGAGGGTCTGTCGCACGCTCGACAGAAAAATCAGACAACACCCCGTTGCTCTGACCAAATTGACTTTCCCTGTGTCTAACTAACAATTGGAAGGTTTCTCGGATATTGTCCAATAAACATACCAATAATTCGTGCGCATCCTGTTGCTGATTTCCTTCAAAAATGGGATTAACTTCCCTGCAAAAAACAGCAGTCCGAGACATTAAATAATTCTTATACATATAGTATAATATAAAAATAAAAGACACTCAGATTTTAATATTTAAAAATACGTTTTCAAACAAGAGCAAACCTTAGAGCTTGCAGAAATGCATCAGGTTGGTAAGGCTCGTTGTTCTCCTTCACTTCTGACTCTCTTAGAGCCTTAAAAAATTCGTGCAATTTTTCAGTGGCGACCTGTATTCTTGGTTTATTGTATTCGTGCGTGGGACCAGCTAATGCTAGTAAATCTTTGCTGCTCATACTACGATTGCCACTGGCCGACAAAGAGACGCCAGTTCTGCCCAGAGATGAGGACTTCATCTAAAAAATGATAGATAATTTCAAACCATAAAATTTAAGATATTTTTTTATTTTTCTTTATATTCAATTTACTTTATGGAAAATAACCTTAGTTTGGACGTGTTTGTCGTTTAGATTCGACAAGTCAATTGCAAGATGATGCAGGTTGTGCAAAAAGGATGGAGTAAACCGTAACGTGTAGAGGACGCTGTTTAAAAAACAGGTATTTCCAAGATTGCACAAACTTGCTATTTTCAAACCTTCAGACCCAGAACCCATGTTATTGCAATTGGTTGTTTGATGATTAATCAATTGATTTCTGCAGCCATTCAACATGTTGATCGTACCTTTATAAAATCTATCATTTAGTATAGTCAGGAAGGTCACTTGAATATGAAAAAAAAAAAGAAAAAAAATCTTAATGAAAACATACATTCAATAATTTCCTGAATAAAAAAAAATTGCGAATATTTTTCGGGTCAGTGTAACACTGATATTATACTGTAAATAATATGTGCTTCAAAAAAAAGGTTCCCTATTACTTGATTTTAATGACATATTAAAATGATCTTACTTATCTTTAAATTCTTTGGAAAAGGTCCGTTTTCTGTATCTTTATTCGGAATACAAAAATAGTGCTCTTAACAAAAGAACAGCGATTAAAATAGCATTAATAAACGATTCTTACCTAACGTTTTGTATTGTTTGTTTAAGACGCCCCCTCCGGCAGATTCACGGGGGGGCTCAGATTTAATTTTTGTAGCAGAACGGCTGCGTCCTGAAAGGGACAAGCAAAATTTTTTCTTCGGGGGGGCAGATCGTTCATCTGTGTCCTCTTCTGCTTCTAATACTGTCATTTTCCGCTAACCTAAAAACAACGAGCACAAAAAGAAGTGAGTGCAGCTCGAAGGCTCGAGCAAGTCAATTCATTGATTTCGAGCGCGAAACTTGCAGAAAATAATTGGTGAACCACGAAAATTTTAAATAATGCATGTAATTATAAAAGTAAAATTTTCGTTTTTAACCTTCCTGACATAAATACTGACCAAAATTTGGTAGAGATTGTGTATAAATATTATAACATAAAAGCGAGACTTGAATCTTTGGAGCTAAAATACTCACGTCTTTTCGGGTGGAGAAATCATGGAATAAAAAATAAACACAGCTTTACAATCCAACTTATCCAAAAGAAATAGTCGAACAAAATCTCGGGACAACAATTTGGCAAACGGATGCTACATTTTCATCCTGGGGCTCGCGAAATGGATTCTTAACAATTTTGCAATGGCCATTGGTAGTTTCACCCGTTTCGTCCATGCATTCGAATTGCGAATTGCATCGAAAGAAAATTACTCTAATTCTCAGCTAGACCATGAACAACCTGCTAAAATACGCACACTTTGAGGTTATTGTTTCTAACACAAGGTGCGCTGCATGAGACTGATGCGATTGCGCAAAGAATTCCACTTTACACGCGGTTTTTTTTTAAATCTGAAAGCATAAACAGAATTAAAATATAAACAGAAAAATAATAAAATTCTAAAATCCATTTCATTTTAAATAGTTTTGTTTCAACTGATAATTACCTGTCAAATTTCTACATAGAATAAAAAGAGATATTAAGTAATTTATCAATTCTCATAATAATAACTATTATCTAGTAATGAAAAATCCACTTACCCCACATAAATAATATGTGATGTCACCTGTAAGCAAAATAAATTATTAATACAAAATAAAAATATTAAAAACCTAAAATGAATTTAACTTTCAACCATTTTTATCAAGTATAAAAAGAGTTTAATTAATTGGAAAATTTCTATTATAATAATCATTTACATACTTATCTATGATTCATTAGACGAAAGTAAAACATTTCACAATAATAACTTACTGAAAGATGGAAAGTGTTCAATTAAATACAAAATATGGAAATCAAGTTTATGCTTTTAAAAAAGCTGATAAGAGACCCGAAATAAAATCGCAATAAAAATGGATAAATGAAACCGTATTTTATATTTGTTATAAAACACATTTTAAAATCCTGTAAAATAATAAATCAGAAAATAAAATATGTGTTTTTAGAAAGTTTGATGAATCCCGCACGGAGAAAAATGGATATTAAAAAGTAATATCTAGCTATTTAACTGTGTAACGACTATCTAGATATTTAGATATAATATCTTGATATTAAAATATATAATCCAAATATTATAACATCCAATATTTTAATCTCTGGATATTAAGTTTTAATATCAAGATGTTATATCTAAATACCTAGGATAGTCGTCCCATAGTTAAATAGCTAGTTATTACTTTTTAATATCCATTTTTCTCCGTGCGTCTTGTAAAACAAGAGGGAGAAAAATCTAATTTTCAAAATATATAATTATATATCCCACCCAATAATTTTTGTCTATAAAAAAAAGTCCTGAAACAGAAGAAAACACACAAAGACAGGAAACTCAAAATAACAATCAGAGAAAATAATAAAAATGTCAAACATCATAGTGACTATCGTGGAAAATATAAATAATAAGGATATAAATAGTTAAATGTTCGTGCAACAAAAATTGGACCAACATTTAACGTATAATTCCCCTATAATTCAAGATCTTATTTGAATTATAACAATTGAAGAATTTTATTCTTCTTCGCCATTATCTCAAGCACTTTGTCATTAATGACAGGCATCAATAAAATTTGGATAGTACTTGTCGATAACAATATATCGATATTGTTATGAGGCGGAACAATCTCAAAATTGGACGATAATTTGTTTAATTTGAGAACTGTTCTCCTGATGTTTTGTTCAGAGAGTAAAAATATCAAACGCACGCAAGAAATATTTTACTCTCTCGCTCTACCTGCTTAAAATTAAACATTCACTCCAGAAAAAATTACCTGCCTATTCCTAGCTATATTTAAAAATTTTTTAAAAGCCAATCACACCAACACACACACTCCACGATTCTCATTCACACCGCCCCGGTGCAAAAGAACCTAAACCTAGGGATTACGTTCCGGAACGCATCCGACACCTGAGCTTATAGGGCCACATTAGGGCACACACATACCAGCTCCAACCCTGAAATCGTACACCGTTTAATAAAATACCGGAACATTGCTCGCTATTATATTATATTTATTTTTAAAGCTTGCAATTAATTCAATTAAATAGATTCTACTAAAAATAATAATAAACATTTTAATAATTAAAGTGATGCTCAAAGAGAGAAATTTAATGAAAATTATCAAGTAAGGCGCAAATACGCAAAAACACACTCACACAAATTTTGCGCCTTACTTGATTAAAAAAAACGGTGTTCGCCAACATTTTCCATAGGTTAAACCATTAGTACATCCTAATCTAAGTTTTATATTTTAACTGATTTTAACTTAAAAAAATTTAATTATGACTGAAGAATATTCTACTCATTAATAAATTTTAATTCATAAATCAAAGTCAGGGCGTCTAGCGATTCTCTATAACAGAATTTTAGTTCCTTTTCATGCTGAAAAATGTATAATTGAGATACATACTCCTAAGTAAACTTCATTAATATACAATTACAAATTGCAACAATTTGTTTAATATTATAAATATAAATAATTCTAATAATTAATTACAACACATTGATGTGGCAAATAAAATAAATAAGTGTAGCGAAATAAAAAGTGGTTCGAATTTAACTTTTAACTTTAATTCTATATTTTCTATTATAAATGCTCAAATCTAAATTTCCATTTCATTCTTTAAATGATTTGGAAATACTCCGTTCCCCTTTTATTGTACTAATAATCAAAGGAATAAGGATACATGGATTGAGCTTTATTAAATATCTAAAATTTTTAAATTGGCATTATAAAATGTTATCCGCCATAATAAGAAAAAAACAATTAATTACACAATTCACATTAAACAAATTGTTCAACTGTTGAGACATTCAATTTATAATAATTAAAGCTACGAATTTAAATTTTTAATCATTTGCAATGGTTCTATTTTCTATTTTCCAGAAAAAATTCAAACAGGTTTAGCATATGTTCTTTGATGATCGCTAGACACCCTGAAAGTAATGTTCAAAGCAAATTTATATTCAGAACTTTAAAAAAAATGAAAAAACTTGTTAAGTCTTAATGACATATAAATTTAAAAATGAAGGCTCAGACTTAAGGTTAATTATTAACTTGTTTTTAAGAAAACAAAGAACTTTGATATTTATTTAAAGAAATAATACTCCAGGGGTTTTCATCGATTCAAAGAAAAAAGGACGAAAAATTAATGAAAGTTATTAGCATTGATGAACCGAATAAAATTCCTTTGATTCGAGAAATTCCCCGTCTCTCTTGGACTCAGGGTTTTTATATGCCGTTAAAATCTAAGTCAAAATTTGTAAATCGCAAACCACTTAAAAAATCGCATTATGATTTGTAATCAAATTGACAATAAAATGAAGAAAATATCAAGGAAAAAATGAGTCCAAGAAAAGGAGAAACCTGCTCTAAAAAATATTTACAGACTGTCCACTCGCTAATACAGAATTAGCGGTCACTTTGATGTTTGATATGAAATTACAACCCTATGCCTTCGTGTCAGTTCAAACCTTTATCTGTTTCTGACATGTTGAAGACAATAAGGAGGGATTTAAGTCTGACTCACCATTTATTTGTCACACGTCGTAATGATACAGATTCCGAAAACCAGCTAGGGACATTGCAGTAGGAGCCACTTTTCCTTCAAATCCTCTAGTTTTGCAGATCCACTTCCTGTCATAAGGGTTGGACGGACGATCGTTTTCCTAGCTTTCAGAAAAAATCCAGAAGTAGTCTTCGGAAACACGATTCTTTCGATAACTGGCCGATGAAACCCAATGGCCTAGAGATGTCTCTTCCAAAAGGTCAGAAGATAGAAACATTTCACTATAGAAAAAGCACTTAAAACACGACAAACACACGCAAAAAAATAAAACCACTTGTCACTTCAATATTACTACGGATATTATTGTGGAAGATTTAGACTCTACGCGAATCAAGGTGATGTAGGAGCGGAGTAACAAGTTTAGACACGAATAAAGATACTTATTACTTTAATGTTGTTAAGAAAAACATTGATGAATATAATATTAATCGCGAGTACGGTATGCGCAGTTTTTTTATCTTAAGATGTTACCTCGACCAGAGTCGGGAATGTACTGAGCCGCTCCGTTGAATTTTCTGAACTCCGCGCTTTCCTTTTTCCCCCTCCATCAACATTACGATCCCTCCACTACTAGACTGCTCCCTGCGCGCACAATACTCGATGCTTTCTCGCTGGAGAAATGCTGCCATTGGTCAAACTTTGAATCGCGCGCCAGATTACAACCAATGGCAGAATTTGTCCAGCGTGAAGCCATGCGCGCGCTAGGAGTCAACTTCAGAGCACTGAACACACAGGTATGAATTTCTAAGAAACATAATTCTTGAAAAATGAAAAAACACTCCTGTTTTAGCAAAAAACATGTATTATGGCGAGTTTATTGCTCCACTTTTATTTTTAGGGAATTAATAAACATTAGCTCATGTTATTTTAGTAGGTACGGATATGATGTATGGTGCATTTTCTGATCTCTTTTCTTTTGAATCGTAAAAATTTAGACTTTGTCCGTGGACTAATTCTTTTACATTCTCATCAAAGAATGTGTAATTTTTAAGTAAATTATCCATAATTTGACAATTTTTAATTAAAAGATTTTTAAAATTGTCTTATTTACAAATTATTATAAATTTATACATTGAGTACTGACATGTAGACATTTCAAATGATCAAGCGCCACTAATGAGATTGACACTTTTAAGTCTCTGACTTTATGTAGAAATATATTTATCAAAATTTAATTATATATAATTTAGGTTTTCTAAAGTTTTACAAAGTGAAAAAAACAAAATACCTATATGCATTAATCTATTAAAATATAAGGAAAAGTCGAATGAAAATACAAAAGAAACACTTCCCATCAATTTTATTTATGTAAAGTATAAAAACAATATTGGCACGACCGCAACTCCATTAAAACTAGTCTAATTAAAAAATTTGATTCTTCTTTAAAATCACTTAGTTTTCAACAATACGTATTTCACAGTATGGTAATAAAATACCTTTCGAAAGTTATTCGTGTAATAGTTATACGAATAACCAAATATCATTTCATTATTAAATTATAAAGACAATAAATAATATAAATTTCCTCACAGGCACGTAATTCTACATCCGTTTGAGTGCTATTTTTACAATATTTTATATAATACGTATTCGTACGTACTATTATTTTTAAATTGGGTTATTTTCCAAGTTCTTAAGGTTGTTCGACTTAAGTTTCAACCTAACAATTCGATTTTTTCACTTTACTTGATAAACATTATAATTAAAAATGTTTTCGCTTTATACAGTTACTCATTTTGTAAATAGAATTATGAAAACAGAGCGAGGAAATTTGTAATTTCAATGCCTATTGAGTAAAATGAAAAGATTGAATTTCACATATTTTAATTAAATTGCCAGATCGTCAGAAAATCATCCTAGACCTATACCCCACAAAAAAGTTTCGTTCATAAATAAAAAATAATTAATTAAAAAAAAAACATTTTATCAGCTTGAAAAACCAGGATTAGTGTGTTCGATAACACACCTTCGACAGTATCGTTTCACGGCACGATATCCCACCCAAGTGACCCTAGGACATTCACCAATATTCAGTTGCTGAAGGCCTCTCACATAATAAGCAAGTGCCTCAAGTCCCGAATCCGAAATTCTTTCGCATCCACAGAGCGAAAGTTTCTTCAAATTAGGACACCCGGTCGAGAGAGCTTCTAGGGTAGCGTCTCCAATATCGCATTTTCCTAAGTCAAGGGCTCTAATTCTCGGACATCCCCGAGCTAAAGCTACAGTGGCACTATCGCTGAGAGCTTCACAGCCTCGCGCATTCAAATATCGTAACTTATAACAATGCCTAGCAACAACCAAAAGCCCCGCATCCGATACCTGATCGCATTTCCCTACAGAAAAGTATCGTAGGGATGGGCCCAGACATGCAGCAAGTTCTCGAACTCCAAAGTCCGTGATTCTCGCGCAATCTGAAACTGATAGTTGTCGCAGTCCCCCACAGTATGAGGCGATAGCTACGAGACTCGTGTCAGTGATGCGGAAGCATCTTCGAAGGTAGAGGCAAGAAAGATGAGGCATTCTAGAAAGACTTGATACTAATCCGGAGTCTTCGACTTCGTGGCAATCGCTGAGATCGAGATTCTGGAGTTGTAAAGCTGCAATTCTGGTGTAAGCTTTCGTTATACTACCACAGTCTGTCAGGTCTAATTCCTTGAGGTGAATACAATTGTTGAGGATCGTTGTCACATTTGCGTCGTTCACGCGTTTAGAGTGCCTAATTGATAATGAAGTTAGACTGGAGAAAGGAAGAGAGTTGAAAATTCCGGAGAGACTGGTAGCACCATCTAAAACGAGACGACGTATTGAGGTGTAGAGTCCTCGTCGGGCAAGAGTATTCAGAGCGATGGTAGCACTTTGTGGGTGACGGACTTCAACTTCCTTCCAGAGGGAAGGATGCCACGCGATCTCCCAGAGACGTCTACATGTTTGCGAAAGGACACAGCGATCTCTGGTGGAAAGCCAGCTGAAGATTTTTAGTAGCAGAGTGTCATCAAGGTCGCATAGTCCTAGAGCGTAAATATGTCTTGGTGGAAATAACTGTTTTCTGACTGGGATAGCAGTGGACGGTGATATTGATAAGCGGCATACATTGTTATCTAGAGTATGATATCCCAAGTCGGTATCCAAGTTGGGTCGAAAGAGAGCCAGTTTCTGAGAGTGATGATTTCCTTCTCGACTGGAGATGCTTTGTTCTCCGTACCGATGGTAGCGTGGACTCGATCCGTCCATTCCATCGCCCGTTCTTTAAAAAATGAATAAAAATGGTAAATAGATAATCAACAATAATGCTTATTAGTTAAGAATACATTCTTCTAATACATTAAACTGTGTAATTTTTCAATTTGAAACGTTTTTAAGTTAAAAATAATCCTGGTTTCAATATGTAAGTCTAAATTGGTTTATTTTTTTAATCTCTCAAGTCATAAAGCTAGTTTAAGATGGTACAATTTATAATTGTGATTTTAATTGTTGGTCAATAAATTAAGAATTCGAATATTTTGGTTTTTCAGATTAAATGAAGGTCCTGCAAAAAAAATCAAAACATCCATAGAATTATTTTTCTACATATTTAAAAAATAGAAAAAACGTGATCTCTATTGCTAAATAATAAGACATGAATACATAGTTAAAAAAATATACATAAATTTAAGAAAATCATAATGGTAATAATCTGAGGAATTTTTTTACAGTTACTGCTACAAAATCCAAAGTGGAGCATTAAATTCGCTGTAGTGCAAGAATTGACATTATTTTATTTTACATTTGTCAAAAAGAGAGGTGTGTCTGGAATTTATACCTGGATTACGATGATGCAACGAGGAATCAACGACCGAGGACAACATCAATGAGTTCAACCGATCTGTTTGTCGCCATTTTCATCCAACTTGATTCCACATCGATCGTTGCCGTAAAATATAAAACACTCCTTTTTCTGAGGAATTTTCTCAAAGAATATGTACTATCGAATTGCGTCAATCGTCGTGTGAACGTAGATTATCTACAAGGAATTAAACTAGCTATAAAACTTCATTTTGTAGGCACAGTATAAAATATGTCAACACACCGCGGACGATAGATACTTTCGATCGGTTGTTTTTTGATCCTTTTTAGATCGCACACAACGATTGGCTCGTGGTCACGTGGTATTTCCAACGCGGGCTTCTTCAAACTCGTAAAAGTGTGAGTCAATAGTCTTTTGATTAAAAACTGTATTTAAAAATGATTTACAAAAGGTAGAGACTTCAAAAATATAATGTCACACTCTTAAGTAGATATTTGTCCCTCTTTCCTGATTTTATTTATATTATTTATCTGGAAATTTTTGTAATAAATTCAGTAGATTACATTTTTTTTATTCAGGGTAATAAAATTGTATTTCTGCCTTAAAAGTTTTTTTTTAATATTAGGAATCAACTTATATTAATGAAAATTTGATTAGCGTTGAAGAGAAAGATATATTAAGGGCATTGAACCCAAGTTTTAAGCTCAAAATTCAATTATCCATTTTACTCAACAAAAATTGTAGATAAATATTTTTTCGTTCTGTACCGCTAATCTTTTTTCAAATATAAGACTGCACACAGAGCGAAAGAATATTTAATTTTAATACTTTTTGTATAAAACGAGGAATTCAAAATCTATCTTCAAAATTGAATATTTTCATTTTACTTAAAAAGTATTTGAATTCTATATTTTCTCGCTGTGTACGCATAATTCTAGTTAAAAATTCATTAATTCTACAGAGGGAAAAAATTCCAAATTTAATATTTCTTTAGTAAAATGAAGAAATTGAATTTTTAGATTAGAACTTGGCTTCAACACCCTTAATTTTATTGCTTAAATATATTTCTACTTTTTCAATTTAGAAATTTCCTCTGGAAGTTCAATGTATTTGTATGTATTTCTCCATTCTCTTACAGGCGCCGCCGGTTTTTATGGTCAGAATTTATTAGAACTTTATTGTCGAAGCTAGCTCAATTAGGTGAAGAACATCATGATAAAGGTCCGGGGTATTCGTCCATCTAATGACTCACTTCTAATAATAAATATCGGATTCAAGATTCAACTCTCTTACTCTCCTGCACAATTCTACATTTTTTACGAAATATATACTATAAATTATAAAAACACATGTTCGTATTTCACCTTCTCGGACACGCTAAAGAATTAAAATTTGCGATTCGTTGCTCTGGAAATTTTATAGCAAGCATACGATATAATTTACTATTAATTCCTTCAGCAAGCCTTCGTCTCGCGTGCACATTGCAGAAGAAAGAGAAAACGACGGATGAACCGGTATGAATGTCTATAATGTATGGGTTGAGAATATTGTTCGAGACAGTCTCCAGATTGGCTGATGATTTTTAAATGTCATCGCCCAAAATCCAAACTCAGTCTAATTCCTTTCTTTTTCGTTATCGAAAGAGAGAATTAATCCAGTCCTCGCTCGGATATTTTCTACTGAAAAAAGATAATGGCTTTAATTAATTTTTTTAATTGAAAATAAATATTTTTACCAAAAGGAAATTTTTAACAAAAGAAGCTAATATTTTTCTAAATAAAAAAAAATTAAGCCAAAGATTCAGATTTCTCTTTTCACCTCGTGACCCTTTCATACCACTTCTTCCCGTTACCTAAATCGAAAGTGATGTAACCTGAACTCTGTAATCCTAGAAAATAATGCTTTAATTGAATCCTTTCGCAAAAAGAGTAAATTGCATCGACATTTTAAAAAACTTTCTATAGTGCGCGGGAAACTCTTTTCTCACCAATCATTCTTCTCAATACTAACAATCATATAATTAGAAGCTCGGCGCGTGTAACAAGCGTGAATAAATTCTTTAATTCAAATAATCCTAATAATGAAAATCCTTATTTAGCTCCCGGTTAACAAATGAATCGCTGGTTTTACTGTTCGTTTTGCCGCAAATTGCAATTAACAAGCGATTCTAAAGAATTTATGGCTTAGATGGTCAAGTGATTACATATTTCATTCACTAAGCATTCTTCCTCTGTTAGATCATTTTTGAAACAACACGAAAGCCTACATAAATTGAGAATAATGTAATTGATTCTCTTCAACAAGTTTCCTTTAGGAAAAGTGGAATTCAGCTGTTTTCGTAGTTTTATAGTACTTTCTGGTGGATATAGTAGTAGTCTCTCCTCCCATCTGAAAACGTAAGTTTCTTTAATTCAGTTTGCACTTGAGAGAAAGAAGAGAAATTTCTTTAAATAGGTGAATAGGAATTGAATCGCTATTGTCTTCGTAAAATAATTTATTATACTTTGATCAAATAGCACAGAAATTGATTTTCTTGTAAGAAAATAGAAAATTTATTGTAGACTGAATTAAAAATGAAACGTGGGCTTACCTTTTTCCTGGGCGTATAAAATTACGAAATGCAGATGAGAATTTTCCTAGTGAAAGTAACACAGAAGGTTAAACTCAATTTTTCTGGGTATCTGCTTTCAAAAATTGCTTAATACATATATAAATTAATGATTGGTTTCCTTAAGCATATAATTAAAACTTTAACAGAAGTTATAAGTCGTCCTGCAAAATAAATCTTGTGAATCATTAGTTTTGAAATTGAATCTGTAATTGCACAATTGAAAATCAACTAGTTTTTATTAATTTAATGATCCTACTTTTGTAGTACGTACTGCCCAAATAATGGTTATTACCTTCATCCCATCAATAATCCTTCAAGGACGTCTGCAGATCCAAGGAGAAATCGAAGCAGAAAGAGAGTGAAAAGAGCACAGAAGTCAATAAATCTGAATTTTTTCTGGTCTTTGAGTTCCTTTTAACTTTTTTTTATTACCCTCTATTCTCTCTGTGCTGGACTCAGTCGAAACATATTTTATTTTAAGATATGTTATTGTCAAGTTAGAGGTAAAAATAGCCAAGGGCCGTTCAGAAATATTGATTTATATCATAATAAAGATGCCGTCTGTCTTCAAAGTTCAAAGGTACAGGTTTAATTTCATGATTCGAGTTATGGTTATTTGACTGATTCACAAAATGTCCAAATAGAGAATGATCTAAGCCACCGTACAACATACAACGGATTAAAAAATGTGTTTAAGTTACGTTTACTTTTGAATCTTCAATAAGGCCATTCATTATTTAAAGTTTCCTTCACCTCTCACTTATCAATACGTCCTTGGCTCGCAAGAGTTTTATTGAATTAAGAACATCCGCATTAATCGGAAATTTATATTTTATAGTTAGATTGATCTTAGGGATTATTGTATCTCATTGATCTTATACATTAACTATAAATTTACTATGATTTTAATGCAAAAACATGTTTTAATTAAAAATGCAACTTTTTTCCAGACTTTATTCAGGATAAGGTCGACTATCGGAAATGAATTAATATTATTTCTATTTCTACCCGGCATTTCCGGTTGGTAGGCAATAAAATTTATTTATTCGACAGCTGATTTCATATTACATATTAGCAATGAATAATTTTTTTCAATGCCTATCAACGTTACCGTTTGCATTTCAATAAGTATATACGTGCGTCATTTAACTTAAAAAAATTAATTTATATTCAGAATCATTTTTATCATTACATTTTTATCTTCTAGAAATAAAATATTAGCCTGAAAAGAAAGAAAATTATTCGACTGCATAACAAATAGATTTAATTGAATAATAATATGGAATTTATCTCACAAATATCAAAGTTTTATGGAATCTTGAAGATTAAAATCTTATCGTTGATGGAAAAATGGAATTTTTTCGATAATACTTGCCAAGTTTCGCACTAAAGACCGTTCCTTTAACGGTAAAGAGGACTTGTCACGGAATTCCAGTAATATGTTAATTACTTTCGTTCGTTTATGTAGGTCGGCAATCAAAGTATTTACTTAATGTGTACGTAGTATTGATTCTCTATAAAATAAGTCACATACGGTCAGAAAAAATAGTTCTAAAAAGAGCTGAACAATATTTAAAAACTCTACTCGAGTTATAGTCTGCTTTCAATTTTCCAATTGTTATTTTTTTATTCTATTACAAAACTCAATATTGGATTATATTTAGAATATTAAACGAGTAATTTAAAAAACACGAGAACAACAAATAACCCAGCCTTGGAAGATTCATTATTTTTGGACTTTATGCGAGACATGGGATCATTCCGGTTTCTTAACGGTTTCGCTTCCCTTATTGCGTGAGAATGTGGCCAGAATCAATACCGTCCAAGTATCAGAGCACGTATCTGATGGATAAGATGGTCTGCTTTCATGAAACTTGATCATCTAAGTATATAATATCCACTTTTAATTTTTAAAAAATAATAAATCTAACTATTCACTATAAATAAAAACTTTCCGCTTACCAAAGGAACTTTGAAAGTCATGATTCCAAAGTGAAATCTAGTTCCTACTTTATATAACTTTGATATTTCTGAATGAGTAACAAGTTACTCATTAAAAAAATCAAATTCTTCCTTTTCTACTTCGAGGTCGGAAAATCTATACAATTAATTAAAATATATGCTGATTTATTTTTTTTTTTGCAGTATCGAGTCAATGCGAGGAATGTAAGATAGTATAATCGGAAAGAGAAAAATCCTTGAGACAACATTAAGCGCCATAATCCTAATGGAGTATGATTCTGCCGCCATACTATTTTACAATGATAATCTTCGACGATTAGTTATAGATAAAGCGCGTAATATCCGTGAGTTTTGCAAAGTCTATAAGGGAAATCGTCGCCACGATTTCATCGTCTACACTTTCGAGTCATAATTACAGATTCTCTGAGAATTTCATAATGGATATCATTAATTTACCCTAGTCATTTGTTAAAGACGCTTTTAATCTATCTAATTCATGAGTGATTACACACTCAGTGGCGCCCTTTATTATTATATTAATATCGCTAACCACTGAGAGATCCAAGTTTTTACTCCGGCTTTGCAGAAGAGATTGGAGAACGCTAAAACCGACTGTTATTTATTACAAGTAAAAGTTTCTTTGTGATTTAATAACTTTTCGCAACTAAGACTTAATTATCTAACTTAAATAAATATGTAAAATTACGAAGGCTTAAAGTCATATTTTCTAATAATATGTATATAGAGTCTGGGTATTAAATAGAAAAAGACGTCTGATGATTTACGTATGTATTAAGCAATTCAATTTCTTCTACAAACAAATTGAGTGCGGATTTCAAGACATTTAAACCTTCTCCACCTAAACTCTAATCCACTTCCTTTGCTTTTTCTTTTTTATCGTATATAAAGGATTCCTTAGAATTTAGGTGAGAAAGTAGAAAATGAGAAATATAAAAATAAAACATAAGTCGGCGATATCTGTCATAGACGCAGGAGTGGAAATAAATAACTAGTTCTTACACGGTCATTTTCAAGAACAATAAATTCATCAATTTTATAATAAATCCATTATACAGTATGGACAATACATAATAAAATACTGTAAACTAAAAATAAGTACTTACACGAGTAAATTCAATTCACAGTGTAACAATGACTTAAGTTTATCATTAAAATATTTACACAATCTCAAAAAAGAGATTTCTTTCGATTTAATTATACGGCTTTACCTAAGGCATTTTTCCACACATTTTTCAACTCTTACAGACTCAGAGTTTATAAAAGAATGTAGATTTGAAAACTGTTAAAAATTTTTGAATACGATAAGAACGAAAAATACTTAAAAATAAAAAGGAAAATTGATTTAATTAATTAATTACTTAAATTATTCTTAATTTAGATAATTGGCAAGTTTATACTGAGTCTGTTTAATATTCCGCTCAAAACTTTTTATATCTATTACAAAGCATTAAAATAGGAACACAGACATTTGTTCAAAAGATGGTTTATGATTAAGTATTTTATGGCACCACGACTCTGTAAAATAATGATACATTTTTTATAACAAATCTGAGAACTTAATTGTTATCCACGTTTACAAAAATTTACATGATGCATTTGAGTAACAATTATCTAGGCACTGACTAGATAATATTTATATAAGAGTATGTTTGTTAATAGCTAAAATAAAAATGTAAACGTTTATTGGAGAAGAAAGTCTAGCAAATCGGAAAAAAACGTATAAAGAAATTGCATTTTTTTCACAAGATGATAAAATTTCATTAAAACATTTTTAAAACTTTTTTAACTTTCGAATTATGAATAAAATCCATTAAATAAAATAAATTCAACAAAGTTTGGAAATTAATTTTTGATTTAAACGTTGATATCTTTGGCAAAATTGGTTCCAAAAAGACGGAACGTTTTCAACTTTTCTAAAAGTTTCATAAAAATCTCAATTTTTCTTTTTAAATGGATATTTACAGTTGAAAACAATTTGACGTACAGAAAAAAATACAACATAGATCATAAAAAATTATTTATAGAATATTGTAGTAATAACAAAATCTCCTTAAATTTTTAGATTTTAGAAAATATATTTGGTCCCAAAAGTCACATTGTAAAACAACCAACTACAATATTTTACTAAAATCTTCAAATTTTAGGAATTATAAAAATTTAATTTAGAATTTAAAAAACTTATTCCTACTTTATATAATTAATTTACCATCTGATTCACATTGTTTTCTTCTCCAATTACTTCTTTATTAAACTACTATTAAAAATTACATTACGTTATATAATTTTAAAAGGCATAAAATACATGTGCCCTATTAAAAATTTAGATTTAATTTTCAGCATGTAGAGAGATTGAAAATAAACTCTGCTCAAGCAGGATCAAATTCAATTTGAGCCCCAATAAAATGGATTAAAGAGTCAACGTTTTAAGTACAAGCTCATAAATCAGATGTACTGATTTTGAAATTCGTATTAATCCTTTAATGTCGAATGTGATTTGAAATTTGTAAATACTCTTCCAGAATTGCTACAGAAGACGGGTTTTGAAAATCCAGGCCTTTTCCAAGTTCTATAGCAACTCTGTTCTGGTTGACATTAAGGGATTAAAACTTGAGATTCAAATAAATACAGGGCACTTTCTAATGATTAGATAAGCTTTTTTTATAGAGAGGCACTGAACTTAACCGCGATTACGGTACCATAATATTATTTTTCGTCTATAAATTTCTGTCCACGTGAAATATTCGATCTTCTATCGCTAAAAACCGATAATTAGTCACATTTCTAGCTTTTAATCAATAAATCTGTCAAAAATCAATTAAATCAGTTTAGTTTCATTTTTGAAAAGAAAGCTACTACAAATGAAGGAAAAAGTTATTAAAAATGTGAAATTCATTAAAATGTCGAAGTAGTTTCAGATTCATTCATTTTTTACAAGCAATGCGATAAAATTGGTAATAGAATATTCGGCTAGAGTTTAATATTCAAATAACGAAGCGAGTTATACGAAATGTGCGATAAATATATATCTGAATGCTGAAACGACGAAAGTCATATGCGATTTCGCATTACTTCTCCATAAAGTGATTAATAACTAATATATTTTCTGAGTACTTGTACATTTGAGACTAAGCATTCACAATTTCACATTTGATCGAAATGTATCAGTGAGAAAAAAAACCGATATAAAACTATAGTCGATATCAACTGAGAATATGTTTCATGCTAAAAAACATGAAATAATATATAATATATCACTTGCATTTGGTTTTACCGTCCAGCAATTTTTTCCAAAGATCAAATTGCTCACTGTACTTCACCATATGAATGCTGATACCTCTTTGTACGTTACACGGACTATACGAGATTTTCTTATTAAGAAATTCGTTAGCGTGAGCGCGCTTGATTCCAAGTTTATGAGCAACAATTCCTGTAATGAATACATCTTCAAGTTTAAGATACGTCTGATCCAAAGCCCCTTCGTAAAGACTGTGGATTACATCACTGGACAGAAGATATGCTGGTCCTGTGGTAAAATCCGGAAACATGGGCAATTTATATTGTGCCTGAGAGACATAATATTTGCTCTTCTTGTTTCGAATCGGTTTCCACTTCCTAGCTAATCTACCGAAAATAATATTCTTGTCCTTCTGATGTTTCTTTATAAACGATAGTAATCGCGGCACGTTAATAAACATATCGTCATCAGTCTTAAGAATAAACTTCACTTCGGAACAGTAAACATCTACCCATTCCAAAATCGAGATTGTCTTAAGCGTTAAATTTGAGTAAGAGTCAACGAACTTTCCACGTATCACATCGCCGTACATGTCTTCTTCACGTTGAAGAATCTTTTCAATCTTGGCATCGAAAGTAGAGCCAAGAATGAAAAGTATGCTAATGTCCTTCCTCTGCCCATAATGTCCCCAAGTTTGTCTAATGGCTGTCCTGGCTTCAAAATGGGTTGGCGCTGACATTATTATTATGACTAAATCCATATCTTTGCCAAAATAGGGACATCTCTCGGAGACTGACACCGAATGTCCTGATTCATATATGGCACGTGCAGAATCATCATTTAAAATTGAAGAACTGCTTCCTGATGTGTTGGCGATTTTCATTATGACATCCTTCATTTCCTTCGGTGTGTCATTACTCTGTTTCAAATTGATCGAAATGCTCGAGGAAGACGGAGATTGAGAGCTGGAGGACATGGAAACCATTGTGAGGATGGTTGAAAGATTACTTGTGTTGTGGGACACATTAGAACTTAAGCCTGACGGTTCCAAAGTCAGGTTTTTAAACGTTGCGGTAATTTGAGTGTCTGTACTGAGATTCCCATGAGTGTGAATTACTTCCGGAGGAGAAAGATGACCTGAAACGAATATGCCAATTCTTTACAAGGCATATTCTCAAACGAGGGTCCAGACCAGAGATCATTGTGAAAATTTAATGAAACATAAATCTTATCCGGTTTAGATTTCAGTTCAAAAACTAAGAGAAACGACTCTTCCGGTTTCGATTGCGGTTCAGAAACTAGTTAAAAAGTCTCTTCTTGTATGGATATCGTTTATGAAAATAATCGAAGCTATTTGTACGTTAATTCGTTGAATAGGAATACAATTTTTATTTGACTTATTAGTTACGATTCCGAATTTTATTGAGCAGTCAACGTCTGTCCTTATAACATTCATGGTAATTTTAGATATGTTAAAACAATTTTTAAGATAGAAGTTATTAGTTCCTATTCCATTTCTACAGCAGTGACCAATTTTACTACTTCATTCACTGCTTTGAATATTAACTATTTCTTGCATTATTTGTTGGGCCGTTTCTGGTTTTACAATAATGTATCGAATTTTTCACAATAGTCTCTGGTTCAGCGAACAATCTAGAGCGTTTAGAATACATTTTCTTAATTTTGCTTTAATGTGGGTATAAGGTTTTAATACTTTTTGTGGTTTTTTATTGGCTTCAATCAGTAAGTATTGCAACAGTCTACTAAAATTTATTTTAGACGTGGAACTAAACTTTTGAATTTCATAATTTCAAATATAGATACATACATATATTGCATAATTATATGTCATAAATTTTCAATCAATTTAGCAAGTTAAAAGATACATAAAATGAGATCAAAAGATAAAAGCAATGTAATTTTTTACTTATAGTTCAGATAAGATTCTTTCAATATGATTATTATGAATTATGAAATGAATTCATAATCACTGTATGTATTACTTAACAGTAATCGATCATGTCTGATATATTGATGAATCACTCAGAACTCTAAAAAATCTTGATTCTTTTTATGTGTTTTTAAAGAAAATTTTTTTCTTGTTACTAGGAATAATCTTTTTGTAATTATATCATTATTTCTATATACTTTTTTCAAACAATAGGATTTATTATTGAAACAAGTTATTGTCTGTTATTACTAATGTTTTATGGAATATCATTTTATTCCATTCCATATTAAAAGCATTTTTCTTCAAATGAACTGCGAATAATTGAAAAAAATAAAGAAATTCCAAATATGGTACAATCGCAAAGTAAAGTGATACTTTAATTCAACTATCATTCATCTCGATGTACCTCATAATTTCTTAAGTGTTGTTTTCAAACCTATATTCTTGAAATCAATCCTGCGTACATTTATTTCATAATATCTCATTTTTCCGGTTAGAAGGTGCATTTAGTTTGCTACAGAATTGGCAGTGCACTCGTTGCACCATATTATTATAGCAGTTATTACTTCGAAAGCCAAGGTTATTGTGATTACTTTGAAAGCCGATTATTAGGTTTATATTATTTAGTTACCCATTTTTATCTCTCTGGATTTTTATTTTCTCTACAAGTTACAAATTTAGCGTTTGTTAAACAATGAATGAAAGAACAAAGTTGAAAGGAGACTTGCAATGTACATTATTTAAGTAATAACCTTGGACAATAAAAACCAGTAATTTGAATATCCAACGTTTAATTGTATCTTGTTTCTTCCGCATATATTCTATATTCACATCCTGTTCCTATGCATGATTGAATTTCTTGCTTAATTACACCGCCAATTTACATTAAATGAAGTTTAATATTGATATTTACAATTACATATTATCCCAATTAAGATGAAAATTGAACTATCAACGAATGTGATACTATAATGAACATTTAATCTATTTATAATTTTTTCAACGAAACTGTATGGCTAATTATTATTTAATTACCTCAGAAAGAAAAGACTTATCTTTTATCAAAACAATCCAGATTTTATTTAAAACAAAATGTATCACCACCGCATGTATTAAAACAAGTAAAAAAGTCTGTTAAAACTAGTCTACAATGCATCTAATTTATTCGAAAAATCTTCCGTAACAAATTTGAAGGTTAGATCCCAAAAAAACCACAAGAAGTTCAATAACCAAGAGGACCAAGAGATTCGTGTTGGAATCACTCGAACCATTATAAAATCAGTCTAAAATACCGGAAATAAAGAAACTTGGTGAAATACTCACTAAAATTGGTGAATTGAACTTCGCTTATCGTGGTCCTGTAATAGGCGTAGAAAGTGAGAAGGACCAAACCGAAGATGAGAGTTTGTAGGGGACGACTGCGGAGGTGTAAAAACTGGTACATGACGGAGTCTTGTGCCAGCTGAATTAACTAAATTAATCTTGGGTCTCCGCCGTCCCTTTCCTGCCTCTTGGAACGCGCAGGACATCACGAACCTCCACTGACTACCTTCCAACACGTCACGTCAAACACTGAGCACGAGTACCCTGAGCACTAGAGCACCATGGGGACCATGAGGTGATCACAAACCAGAAACCACTGTCCTCGAAGCAGGTGTACCTGCCAGCTGCCACTGTTTCGTGGTGAAACCCGAAACCCACTATCGACAACCGCGACTTCACCACTCAGTTTTAAGGTTAGGATTAGTTCGCAGATGGAGACACTGTGATATTTTGTGGAAAGGGAAAATAGAGAAAGGAAATCAGCAGTTAATCAGCTGACACGTGCGTGCGAGAATGCTTCTGTTGGATTTATTCTGTGGCTCCAATTTCGACATACTATAGCCTCTTTATCACTTTATCAAAGTTTGATAAGGAAGATGCCACGAATACACGGGATACAACACTTTTAAACTTCCTGATAGTGTCTAACCCGGTTCCCGGAAATCTATTACGAAACTTCCTATGAAATTGGTACTTAATTTTCTGAATGACCTTCACTACTACGAGATTGAGAAGATTTTCTGCTTTAGACAATTAATTATATGACACGGAGGAATAGTAAAGAGAATCCTCCGTGGATTATGAGAACAATATTTATTCATTGTTGCACAAGTATTGTCATCATTGAAGATTTTTAATTTCTACTCCGAAATTTATTTTGAATAATTGTTATTATCTTTGTGACAATATATTATTTAAACAATTGGAAAATGACCTAAAACAAAAGAAAATTCTGTTATTATCGCATTGAACTTCTGCAGAAAAATACGGTGTTTTATTTTTAGAATAGATGATATGTAAAATGTAGAAAAAACTCACAACTTTTGTTATCAGTGTCACACTGGAGGAAAGAATTCATTGACTCATATAATTTCTATATCTCTATAACAAGAACATTCAAATAATATCTTTCGCACATTGTAATAAATTTGAATGTAAATTCAAATGATATACACATTACCTACCGAAGGTAATTTTATACTCTTGTAATGTCAAAAATATCTACCTAAATAATTTTGTTATTTACGCATATACATTATTATTATTTTTTGTTAATATTTAGAAATAAATCTAATTTTTGTAGTTTGAAACTAATAATGAGAAAAATCTTTTCGCAAAATCATATGTACTATGAGCTATAAAATGGGTAAATGACACTGACACTCTGACAGTTACTGTCAGTGAGTGAGTGACTCATTCACCATATATATAGTTATAGCAAAAGTGACAGTTGCTTTCACACGAAGAATTCTTTATATCAATAACAAATAATTAAAATAAGAAGCAGGATTTATTGTGACTTTTATTGGAAATAAAAATTATTCCCCTATTAAAATGTTTACGGATAAATCTTTCGACCCAGTTGGCTTTAGTTCGCAAACTTCTTCCGAGAAGTAAGTATACAAGAGGTTATGTTACTTCACGTATAATTTTTTTTTAGAAATTCAAAGTATCTTTTATATATTAATTTATTATATTAAATGTAATAACAGGTAATAATATAATATTTTAGAACAGAAAAATCTACTAATGTTCAAACGGATGTTGTAGTTTATGATGACGTTTCTTCTCAATGTACAGAAAAAAAGTCTGTTGAGGTAAGTTTAAATGGGCCGGGTTATTATATGATAAAAAATAATATTATTTTAAATTGATAAGGTTTTTAATTAACAAAGGGAGTAGACAATAATAGTTTAATAAAATATTGCATGCTTATAGCATCAGTTTTATAATATCAATTTTCAATTGTTGTCTACGTACTTTTGTTTATCAATTCTATAATGTAAAAATGATTCTCATTTACAAATAATAAAATTGTTTTATGCAGACTCAAACACAAACAGAATCTAAGAAAACTCCAGAATTCGACTATGCAAGATTGGCAGCATTCCTAAAACGTGTTACTCCAGGGATTTTGGAAGCATTGGATGAAACTTATGGCAGCAATGCTTTCGAAGATTACAATCCAGAAACTACTACTGAATCGTTTTCTGCAGTTCATTGTCTCGCAAAACTCAAGACTTGGGAAAACCCAGACTTTAAGGCAAATATCTCAAAAAAATTACTTCTTTATTGAAAAACATATTTTTTATTCACGTTTTGTTTTCTTTTAGACAAAAATAAGCGGTCTAACATGGAGTACTGGCGGTGGATCACTTGGTTTATCATATAGCGTTACGTTACATGAAAATTGGTGTGATCACCTCTCAAAAATAAAACTTTATTATTTTACAAGAGATAACAAATTTCCCTCTGCACCCAACAAAGTTTTGGAAGTCAATTCTTGCGTTACATCGCTTTTGTATCATCCAAACGAACCTTCAATACTAGCAGCTGGTTTATTCAATGGTATTATTTTTATAAATAACTTTAAATAATAAATAATAATAAATAACTTTTAAACTTAACTTCAAGATGATTTACATTTTTCTACAAGAACAACTTCGATTTTAGAAATATTAAGATTTAATTTCTAAATCTATCAGTCTTAAAACTATATCAGTCTTTGGTAATTTCAGGTGATGTTTTGGTATGGAATCTTCGGGATGATATGTCAGTGACACCAGTTCAAGTTTTCTCCCATGGAGATGCTGTATCCCAGTTACAATGGCATACAAAAATTGTTAGCGATGCTTCCGTTTTGGTTTCTGCAAGTGCGGACGGCTACATTCTAATCCACAAACTCCTGGCGAATTTTACAACAGTTAATTTATACAAAAAGTATAGTTTAAATAAATTTAAAAAATGTATGTTTCTTACCATAATAAATAAATATGCATATAAAAGTAATGCATTGGTTTCAGGTTTAAAGTGGCTAAGGAACACAATCCATCCGAAAGTGCAAGACCACGAAGTGCAGGAGGGAGTCGAGAACGTGCAGTTGAAGCTGGTCTATCCATCACTAGTTTTGATTTTTCTTCAAAGGATACTTCTCTATTTATTGTAGGAACTCTCTGTGGAGGAATTTACAAATGTAGTATTGATCAAGCAGTTTCTGTAGAAGGTATTCACTACTTTAAATTATTTTCACTAGTGAGATAGTAGCCTTTATATATATATATATATATATATAAATATGTAAATGAAAAAATTAATAAGAAAGAAAAATTAATTTTCAGGAGATGAATCAATTTTAGATCCAGTCATTAGTGAATATAATAGACACGAAGGCAGTGTAACAAGTATTAAATGTTCGCCAACCCGTAATATTTTTGTGACTAGTGGCACTGACAAAGAAATCAGGATCTACGATTTCGATCGAGTAAGTTAAAATCAATTTATAATGTAAATATCAACACTGATTTTAATTTATAAATTAAACTGATTTTCTTTTCGATTACAGACTGTAAATCAGAAAGTTATAAACCTCGAAAGTACAGTGATTGGTATTTCGTGGTGTGTTGGGAACAAGGATATTTTTGCAGCCTATGGTGCGACTTCCATTGTAGGATTTTATAATGTAACTACTGGCAGTGCCTTACCAAATGTAATACTCAAATCCGATACTAGAGAAAATACTAGCACGTTGAGCTTTAATTCCAAGAGGTATTTATTACAAAACTGCAAATTGATTAATCATTTAAGATTTGTAACTACTAATCTCTTTAATAATTAAGTAATACTTTCCAATAAAATTGATATTTTAAAATGTTCTTGTCTAGGGATCTGGTGGCTTTGGGCGACACTCGAGCTCTTCTTGAAATTTGGAAAATTCCTAGATACTATTCCTAGATTTTAAAAGCGATAGTGTTTATTTTTTGCACTACTTTCTATGATCAATAAAATTGATATTTCTAATACTGGATTTCTTTTTTTATAAAGTAGAAAAATAGATAAATTTGTATCTTTCAAGAAGGCGAAAAATAGCATTTGTGAATGATTTAAAAGCCAGTGACCTACGTAATATGTAGGTACGTACGTATAATTCGACCCCCACTGACAGAAAGGCGATGCTCTACCATGACTCGAAATAGACGTTTGAATTGAAAAAGGAATGAGATACGTCACTTCTGAGAAAGCTAGTTAGAGTTGGCTCAACTTGTCTTGACAAAGCATGCCAAAAAAGCTACAACTTATAAACACGAATACTTGATAAACACATTATGCAAAATTTCTATAATGATTATACCCAGAGAAAATTCTTCCTTTACCCTATAATAATAATAAATTAAAAGTTTTTTTACTAAAAATTCGAAATGATGTTTATAAAAAGAATATGATTCACGGTGTGTTTACTTTCGCAAGTTCAAAAAAGAAAAAACGAAAAGCACGAGAAAATGTAAGTTATTTTTGTAAGTCCTTGATAAAATTGTACGACGTAGAATCTGTGGATTGTTTTCATCGTACAATCTGTGTTTACGCGGATAAAAGCGCACGTATACCATATCGACTTGATATAAAATAACAAAGAAAAGTTTTGTATAACGCTGCAGGCTATCTGCAGAAAAAAAAACATATGCCTGAAACAGTAGATATTAAATGAGATCTGAGAAGTGAAAGTATGTAGTCAGGCAAGAAGCTTAAAAGTTCTCCAGTTCTTAGTAAGATAGAATCTTCAATAAAAAATAAAGGTTAAAGAAATTGGTTAATAAAGCTACTTAAATAATAAAAGGAACAAAAATTAAATGTATAAATTACTTTACACAAAGTGCAAAAGGTAAAAACTCGACAGTATAATATTATACGTTTACAACTGGGCCTTTCCTGCATGACGTAGATCACACATACATACATTCGTGACTATTATTCAAGAATTCTGAGTCATAGATTTTACATTCTAGGTTTGAAATGATAATCCGTCTCTTCGAAACAAAATCTTAGAAACAACGACGCAATTCGTGCTTTATCAACTTGAATCTATCTAATCAATTCAAAAGAATTAATAAAATTTTAGCGTAAACACATTAATCGAGTATATAGATAATAAGAAGATGAATATGTAATTCTTTACTGAGTCTCCCAAAGAAGAATAATAATACAGAACGCAGAATTAAATATTTTGAAACACTACTTTATAGACGACAAACTACTAGATCTTTACAATTCTAAATTCTACAAAGGGTAATTTTAAATCTAGGTCTTTAAAAATCAATGATAATTAATTTCAGGTAGCAACCATTGTTGGATTATTTCAACAATTGTAAATATGTATATAGAGCAAAAATATAATCTACAATTCTAAGTATTGAAACGATATTTTATAAGTTGTGTGTGGTCTACTATTCTAAGAAGTTTAGGACCAAGCTTCAAGGGCTATGCGTAATCTCTATAATGTAAACTATAACCATGATTGGAATGTGTATGGTGTATGAATGTGATATTTGTCACACGTTCGTTCTTTAGTCTAAAATCGCATCTCAAAGAGTAAAGACCTGCCTTCCGAGTGTCTTGAATAAATTGATTCTTTTGTTAATTAAATAATCGTTGTTGTTCATAACCTGTTTTCCAATAACCATAATTA